>JADMLL010000012.1:6426416-6446538 GCA_016920875.1 Columbicola columbae
ATGAAAAATCCTCCACGAAAGTGTGCATTTATTATGACACAAATTTTTCTTATAAGTGTGCAATATTTATGAAATGAGATCCTCATCAAAGTGTGCAGTATTTATTAATGAAAACATCACGAAAGTGTGCAATATTTATGAAATAAATCCTCCCCGAAAGGATGTAATATTTGTGATACGAATTCTCCATAAAACTGTGCAGTATTTATGAATAAATCCTCCATAAAATTGTGCATTTATTGTGACACAAATTTGTGCAAATATTTATGAAATAAATCCTCGAAAGATGATGTAATATTTGTGACAAAGTCTCCATAAAACTGTGCAGTATTTATGAACTAAATCCACCATAAAAGTGTGCATTTATTGTGACACAAATTCTTCGTATAAGTGTGCAATACTTATGAAATAAGATCCTCCGCGAAAGTGTGTAATATTTATAAAATGAAAACATCACGAAAGTGTGCAATATTTATGAAATAAATCCTCCCGAATGATGTAATATTTGTGACATAAATTCTCAACAAAACTGTGCAGTATTTATGAACTAAATCCACCATGAAAGTGTGCATTTATCACGACACAAATTCTTCGTATAAGTGTGCAATATTTATGAAACGAATCCTTTTGAAAGTGAAATCAAACTTTAATGAAACTCTGCTATTTTTCAAACTAAATTTCCCAGCTTTTCGTCTAAATTTTAAGAATTCAAACTCCAAATGTTCCATAGTCGAGGAGCAGAAGAAGAAGAAGAAGACTGGAAAGGAACATCATCAAGATGGGACACGAGACAGCACACCCCCACACCCCTGTCCCCCAATTAAAAACGCGTTAAGGGATGAAAGACAAAGTTGGATCTCGTCAAAGTTCTTGCTCGAAGACTGTTTGGACTCGAAACACGCGAACCATATTCATCTTGACAGCAGGCAAGATGGCGGCGGATTTTATTACTGCCAAAAAAAAATGGAAGAAGAAAGAAGTCACCTACTGTGACCATTGTTTACTCAAAATTCGAGCTCTGAATGCTTTCTATTATGACAAAAGGACATGTGGAGTGTGAGCCCTTGAACTTGGGGTCAGAAACACTTTTGCGGGGCCCTCCCACTATGACCATTGACAATCGTTACCTCGGTTCTCGAAATTCTTTCCGAGGGACAGACAATGGCCGGAATATTTTTCGAAGGATTTTTGGTTTTTTACAAGAGTTTAAATTTACATCTCGAGGAGAGAGAGAGAGAGAGCGTCGGTACCATCATCATCATCATCGTCGTCATTGTTTAAATTGAAGAAATGAATGAATGCCACGACGGTACCAATTGGCACCTGCCCTGAGGAATGTACGAAGCCATTCATCAACTTCTCTTGTAATTACAATCGGGCCTTTTGCGGACATTGTAACCAGAAACGAAACACATTTGAAGACATTTATTTATTTATTTATTTTTATTTATTATGGAAAACTGTTATTAAAACCGGAAGTGATAGATTTAGAATGTGTATGAGGAAATCGAGGACCAAGTTAAACGAGTCGTTAATCTTTCCAGTTGTTTAGATCAGTTTAAAAAGGTACCCGTGCCATAGATTCCGCTATGTATTTCATAAATAATGCACACTTTTACGAGGAACTCATTTAAAAATACAAATGTTTAGTATAAATTCGTTTCATAAATGTTGCACACTTTTGTGAACTGTTCATTTCATAAACTTCTTCATGAATTTAGTACATGTAGTAGACATAAGTAGAGTTCTGACGAAGGACTCATAAATATTGCTCAGATTGATCACAAGCTCATTTCATAAATATTGCACACTTCTATCAAGACTTATTTCACTTTCATCGAGCTTTCGTTTCAAAGCTATTGCACACTTTTATCAAGACTTCATTTCAAAAATATTGCACACTTTCATCGAGCTTCGTTTCAAAACTATTGCACACTTTCATCAAGCTCATTTCAAAATATTGCACACTTTCATCGAGCTCGTTTCAAAACTATTGCACACTTTCTTTTTCAAAACTTCATTTCAAAAATATTGCACAATATTATCGACCTTCATCATTTCAAAATATTGCACACTTTCATCAGAACTCATTTCAAAATATTGCACTTTCATCAGGCTTTCATTTCAAAATATTGCACACTTTCATCAAACTTTCATTTCAAAAATATTGCACACTTTCTCGAGAATCATTTCAAAATATTGCACACTTTCTATCGAGAATCGTTTCAAAATATTGCACACTTTATCATTTCAAAACTGCACACTTTTTCATTTTCATTTCAAAATATTGCACACTTTTTCAAGGCTTTCATTTCAAAAATATTGCACACTTTTTCTCAACTTTCATTTCAAAATATTGCACACTTTCATCAAGGCTTTCATTTCAAAAATACTGCACACTTTTATCAAGGCTTCATTTCAAAAATATTGCACACTTTTGTCAAGGCTTTCATTTCAAAAATACTGCACTTTTGTCAAGGCTTTCATTTCAAAACACGCATTTATTTCAAAAATATTGCACACTTTCATCCAGACATTTCAAAAATATTGCCCAATCTTCGTACTCATAGACAATTTCTCTTGTGTCATCCTCCTGTTCATTTCATTTAATTAAAATCCTTGACTACGAATCGTAAAAAGACACCCCCTCCTCATCACACCAACATAAACGCCACGTTCTTCCGTTCAGCCCAGTGATCACTTTGATTTCTTTATCGTTCGGATTTCAACGTTGCCTTCATTTATTCCGTGTCCTTTCGCTTCCTCTAATCACTCTTTTCATCTTACCACTGTTTAGAGAACCCTGTCTTCGTCGGGGAAGTTATGAATAGTCAACTAATTTGTTACCTGTGTCATTGTGGTTTTGAGGTTCCCAAAACCCCGTTTTCAAGCCGGCTAGACCCCCGAAAACTCTGATTTATGAAAACAGACCGAACGGTGGGGGGGTGTTGGTGAAGAGGGTGTTAATTCGAATCACAAAACGTAGAGCAGACAAAAGGTCTGGAGGAAGTGGGGGGGTGTCAGAGGACATTTCGTGTACCTGAATGGGTGTCTCAGACGAAACGCATGACAACAATGGGGCAATTTACTCGGGAAGATTACAATTAGGGGTTGGATATGATATCCAGCTGAGGACATAATGAGACGACAAAACAAATTTTCGGTTTTAAAAAATCAATTTGAATTTTCGAAAAACCTTTTTCCCTGGTGTTCAATTAAGAAACCCCCATCATTTGCACTTGGTTGTGTGTTTGTAAGACCTGTGTGTGTGTGTGCCTGTTCCATTGTGAACCTCAAGTTTTTTATGGAAACGCACACTTTTGACTTTCTTTTGTCGATTGTTAATCATCAACTGTGGTGTTTCTCTCCTCTCCTTTAATTGGGGCGGTGTCGAATGATCTCTTTTGCACCTTGACCTCTTCAGTCTATTGTGTATACGCTTCGAGTGTTTTTTCGAAACTCCACATCCCCCGCCCCCGCCCCTCTTCTCTCATTTCCGATTCAAGGTAGATTCGATTCGATTTCGACCTGACTCGAAATCCCTTAATGACGCCTGTGGGGTTATGATTAGGTAGGAGTTTCTCTTCTCCGTCACTTCGGGTACCTGATGACGAACCTGCGTTTTATTGTATATGAAAAGAGTCCCGAACACCTACTGTCTTTGTAAGAGATCACGTGGTTTCATGAATTTCCGAGTTTTTGCGTCTTCACCGATTCAAATTCGAGTTGTAGCAACCACTTCGTACTTCATCTTAGAAGTCCAGGTAACGCACACTTTCATTCTTAGATACCACATCCCTTTTGATCTCCTTTGATTTTGTTAATTAAATTAAATTATAATTAAATTGGATGCATTTCCGTGATATTAATATAAATATAAACAAGATTCCAAGCACACAATCACTCGGGGGGGAAGAAAGCGAAACACGTTTGAAGCGAGGGCTCAGATCAAATTTTTCTAAATCTTAGATCATATTTAATGTTGGATTCTCATGATGATAACGATGATGCATAATAAAATCATTATGAATATACCTTCGGCTAATAAAATTGATTACATTATTATTTCGCGCCTACGCAAGTGTGGGAAGATGCAATTAGAACATGTCCACACATGTGATTCGAAAATATCATTTTTCACAACCCCGCCATTTTTCAAATTCTAATTCCCCATCCACCAGACTTTGAAATCCGTTCTGGAATCAGGTCTTTAAGTAGTGTTTGCCCGTGTCGTCGAGTACTTATAAACAAAACTTTATCATGTCCCTTGCCAGGGCCTTGAAAGAAAACGAAGGAAGACCTCGGGGGCCTAGTTAACCTTTACGAATAAATGCTATTTAAAGTTTTCTGCATCCAACATGGAGTCTGAAGTAAATGAATTATCGTGGGAAAAGATTGGGAAATGAAAAATGGACTCCGGCTGGAAGTTTCCAGGTACTAAGAAGTGCATGGAACTGGAATTAAGGGTTCTGATTGAATGAGAGAACCACGGAGTCTGCTTAGTCTCTTTCTGGTGGGCTCACGTGAGTCAGACATCTCCTAGAAAGTAGACGCTGACACTTGTTAATTTTTAGATAAAATTCTGATTTTCTAAAAGCACAAAATAAAACCGGTAAAAGTGATAAATCACGTGAATATATATAACATCCGGCTATTATGCATAATCATCAACTAAGCCATATTTTGCTGAGTATTTATCATATTTACCGGATAGTTAACAGAATCTACAACTCTCAACGGCAAATTCAATAAATTTTTGTTCAGATAAAGAACTGGATATTTTATAATATAACCGGTAATAGTGATAAATATTCAGTAACCAGTCAACAAACTTACCAACCTTAGTGTGTGATTATAAATAATCGCCAAAATTATATATATTCTTCAAATTTATCACTTTTACCGGTTTTATTTTGTGCGTTAGAAAGTCAGAACTTCATCTAAAAGTATTTACAAAACATAGTCAATCAAGTGTCAGCGTCTACTTTCTTCTAATCGTCGGGTATTATATAAATTCGCCCGATTTATCACTTTTACCGTGACATATATATCAGGTGAAATGCACCTGAGTTTACCTAGCATTTGAGGTGGAATCATCCGGTGGAATACAGTTGATACCATACACAGTCTGTGGTCAGTCCATTTCTGTTTCTTTTTAGACAGGGAAGACCTCTCGAAGGTTGTCCGTCCTACCTTTGGGGAGGCAGGAGGGAGTATGTGGGATTTGCACCCACTAAAACCCCTGCGTGTACTCCAAAGAGGACAGTAAGACCCGAGAACTCGCAAAACCTCTTCCGCAATCTTATTTGGTCCTGGCTTTATACAGTCTAATCCCTTCCCTCTGGAGTTAGTCCCGGAAATCCATCCAAGTTAATCCCACGACAAGTCCAGCGAGTTTTACACCACCTTCCAGAGATTCATCACACTCAACAATTTTTGTCTTTATTGTCTTCTGTTTCTTTTTTATCTATCTTATCACCAGGACATATACCTTCAACTGGCAAATAAATTATGTTAAATGAGTTTGGCGGAAAAGGAAAATGAAAAGCCGAGTTGAAAATTCCTATCGCAGAATCCATAAATAAAAACCAGAAGTCGTTAACAATCTATAGATAAAATTAAAAGCTAATTCTTCCAGATAATTAGGCCTTTGACATCGTGGTCAGTATATTTACATATCGCTCTTACAAAAACTGGATTATATATATAAAAAGAAAGAGATCTCCTAAAGACCATAATTAACTTCCGACATGATAGGTAAAAGATAAAAGAGAAGCTTGAGGGTCTATTTATCATATAAACTGCGATGCCACGATGCTGACATTAAGCGAATATTAGGTCAAACGGTTAACATATTACCAACATTCTCCGGTATTACTCATTATGGAATAAATCCATTTTTAATGTGATATTTATATATATTATCCGGTTGCGACCTTTGTCATTTGGCGCATGCGTGTTTCGAAACCGTCCATTCGTCGTTCCCGGCCAAGTACTCGCTCATTGTTATTCATTCATTACGACTCGCAAATTTTTGGATTCATCATCGAATTGGAATTTCGAGACTGTGCGAATACACCACCACCACCCCTCTCACCCAACTTTTCAAAGCTTTGGTCAAATCTACTGGAAGCTTTATGTGTCGTTGAACACATCCACACACATTTCTTGGAACTGGGTTCCGTGACAGGATGCAAACGCATCTTCTACTGTAGTCAGTCATTGTTTTCTGTATGGTATCTTATCCTTGCACAAAGACTCGAATAAAAGAAATAAAAAATCCTTTTGAGAAACTCATGAATCACCACGAGCGATTATATGATCAAAGTCATCATGTCTGGAGTGATGTCATATTTATTGACAGATAGGCCGAATACAAATTCGAAGGATAAATAAATTCCGAGCCAGGTGCCAGCTAGCTAACGGGAAACCTCCAACCGATTTAACATTTTTCTTCTTCGATTCGAAGCACATCCCTCGATAATCGTGATAAATCCAAACGCTTAACAATTCACTCGAGGGAACTGGTTTGGGATTTGGCTCAGGTACGTTCGACGCCATTAAATTGTGAATCGAAATCGATTTGTGTCCATCACACCCTTTCCACACACACATCCATCTCCTCTGAGATTCGTTCGAAAACGTTCCTCCAGTCCTGTATCCCAACCCTAACGAGAGCCTGATGGGTAATTACACGAAATAAATCACCGTGTTTAAGTCGAGGAACGTCTTCGGTGAAGAACTCGAACATTAACATCCGTCGCCCCTCTCAATACCGATTCGAGATGAAGTTTCTAAGATCAGAGATGCAGAGCGTTGTAGACAGGTCAGGTTGTTAGTCGTTACTCTAATTACGCCGAAAACCGAGCGACGAGTGGAAGGTGCCCTTCGTTTGATATTCATGTAACCAAATAACAGACTCTTTTTATGCGAACGGTCTCCCCTGCATTTTAATTCGATTCGGAAATGTAAATCGGTCTCGTCAGGTTCGACAACATGCGTGCTAACATGACTTCTTTTTGTTTCCAACGGATTCCTTGAACTATCCTCGGAGGACGGGGGGCGGTAAATGGTTTCTGAACGAAATTCATGACCGGATACTGAGACAACAGGTTGGAATGTTGTCGAGCATACTACAAAAAGGTGACCGAGAGATACCTGTCACAGCCTGCACAGAGACTATGAACATCAGCGCTTTGTGACGAATTCGTTTTATAAATCACTCCGTTTCAAAAGTATTGCACACTTTCAAAAAATGACAAATCAAAATTCAATTTCGTAAATAATCAGGTCTCATTTTACGCGAATCAACAAACTACAGGCTAAACAATGAATAACAACACAAAAAACGCATAAAACAAGACGCAACAGCATTACCAACAATTCTTCGATGGTATGCATTTATTCCGAGACAAAGAACAGAAGCGTCTCAAAACGATTTTCTGACTTTATAAAAGAACAAAACGAGACGCGTAAAAAGAGACCAGAGTGTGTGCAATTAATAAGAAACCAAAAAGCAGAAAATTTTTGTGAGTACAATAAAATAAATTTTTGTACAAGTGTGCATTATTTATGAAACGAGTTCTCCCAAAGTGTGCATTATTTATGAAACGAGCTTTACCTCAAAGTGTGCATTATTTATGAAACTAGTTCTACCTCAAAGTGTGTGTTACTTATGAAACTTTCTACACAATGTGCATTATTTATGAAACGAGTTCACCTCAAAGTGTGCATTATTTATGAAAGGAGTTCTACCTCAAAGTGTGCATTATTTATGAAAGGAGTTCTATCTCAAAGTGCATTACTTATGAAAGAGTTCTTCCTCATTACTTACGAAACGATTTCTACCTCAAAGTGTGCATTATTTATGAAAGGAGTTCTACCTTCAAAGTGTGCATTATTTATGAAAGGAGTTCTTCCTCAAAGTGTGCATTACTTATGAAACGATTTCTACCTCAAAGTGTGCATTACTTATGAAACGAGTTCTCAAAGTGTGCGTTACTTATGAAACGAATTCCACCTCAAAGTGTGCATTACTTATGAAATAAACACGAGTTCGTTCAACCCAAGAACAGGAACTAAGATCATAAATAGAAATATCAACGTCAGAGAGAGAAAACGAGGGGCACAGACAGACCGCAAGGAATCAAAAGTCTGAAACACGAAGACAAGTTACGGGGGCGGTAACCGAACAGGTGGCCCCCGGCTGTACCTAACTTCTTTTCGCGCACTCAACAAAATCCTTGGATCCGGCGAAACACAAAAAACCGTGAAGCATTGGTTCCAGGTGACATTTTAGGCGCGGGCTAATTTGTAGTGCGGAATGGAGATCACATCGATAAGAGAGAAAAGCGAGATTTCCATTCATGACCGCGAGTCACCTCACCGACCATCGACAATTAACTGTAACCAATATTGAAATTACAAACTACAAACGGCAATTTGTAGTGTAGAAAACATTTCCGCTTTTACATCCGTGTCGACCTTTGAAAGAAAAATTTTTCCTTCACTTTATGCATGTCATAAATAATGCACACGAGGAATTTATCGAATGGATGACGCAAACGTTTTGAAACGGCTCGTTTCATAAATGATGCACACTTTTGTGACCGATTCATTTAGTCAACATTTTAATATATAGGCCCTACATTTCATTAATTTTGCACAAGTTGATTAAACGTTTGTCTCATAAACACTGCATGTTTACCGGCAATTCATCCCAAAAATCATGCACACTTTTGATCACACTTGATTTCATAAATACTGCACAGATTTATGATGGATTCGTTCTACAGATTCACCAAATATCGTCGGTAGTATATATTATCGACTTTCAACGGCGATCCGTTTCAAAAATCATGCACACTTTTAATCAGAAATCATTTCATAAGTACTGCACGCTTTTACTGAGGAAATTATTTCAAAAATAATGCACACTTACGGCGAAAACTCCCTTCACATATATTATACAATTTCTACCGAGAATCTATTTCATAAATCATGCTCGATCTTATGAGAGGCTCATTTCATAAATACTGCACTCTTATAACGAATTGGTTTTATAAACACAGATAATTTAAAAGTTCGTTTCAAAAGTATTGCACACTTACAAAAAGAATTCGCATTGTGCAGTACACATTCCAAAAATATTGCACACATTCATGATGAATTCCTTTTATAAAATTCGTCGCATAAATATTATGGACATTTCAACGAGAATTCATTTCAAAAATACTGCACGATTTTACTCCGAATTCATCTCAAAAATAATGCACACTTTTGGCAAAAACCCCCTTCACAAATATTATACAATTTCTACCGAGAATCAATTTCATAAATCATGCACATTCCTATGAGAGGCTCATTTCATAAATATTGCACACTCTTCTGACGAATTCATTTCATAAATGATGACTCGGTTCACACTTGTGATGAATTGCTTTTATAAACACAGCCAATTCAAAAGTTTTTTCACAAGTATTGCACACTTTAAAGAGAAAAAACTCACATTACAGTGTCCACATTTCATAAATATTGCACACGTTTGTGAGAAACGAAAAACTTCGTTTCAAATCTAACCGTATTCATTTCAAAAATAATGCACACTTTCAGCAAAATTCGATTCATAAATATTATACAGAATTCCTGCGAGAATTCCATTCCATAAATACTGCACAAATTTTACGAAGAATTCGTCAGTCAAGATTTTGATCATGAAGGAGTTCTTCGTGGAATTCATTTCAAAATTAGTGCACACATTCAAATAAATTGGGTTTCATAAATGGGATTTTGGGATGGTAGTAGGAGATAAGTAGTTTCATAAATAATGCACACTTCGATGGAGTCTCTCTCTCATTCTAAGGACACCTGAGTATCAATAATAACGCTCACTCATTTATGTAATTAAGTCGAGAGGCAGTCTTTCATACTAAACGGATATTATGACTTTATAATATCAATTTAAATATTTTGATCCTCCCCCTCTTCTCCCTCTACCCCCTCTTCTTCTGTTAAAAATAGAAAATCCAAAAGCGAACCATCGACGAATTCTTCTTGAAACCTTTTTTTCCTCGAGTCAGGTTCTAGAAATTAGCTCTCATAGGGAACACAAATAAGACTCGGGTGTCCTTTTGACGAGGGAAGGTTGGAGGGAAGGTGGAAGGCATTATTGACACATGAATTCAAAAGTTGAAGAAAATAAAAATGAAAATGTGCGTGCGTTGAACGTGTCTAATTTGCGCGTTTGACGGACAGCCTCGTCATAAAAAGAAATTTGTGCAAAGTCATTAAAAATTTTGTCCCGTCAATAAACTCGAAGACCATTGTTAACCCAAAACAAATGCTGACTTATGCTTCCCATTATCAATGTTATCGTTTTACGTTTCCTCTCCTTTTATGCCTTTTCCCCTTTGTTAACCGTTGATTTATACCTCAGGTACACAATAAAAGAAAGAGAGTAAGAAGAAGGCTCGTTTCACATCGACAATTATGTATAAAATATAAAAAAAGTGTGCATTATTTATGAAATGGATTCGGGTTCAAGTGTTCATTATTTAGAAAACAAAAATTAATCATTAAAGTGTGCAATACTTATGAAACGAGACCTCAACTCTTCTATAAAACGAATTTATCATTAAAGTGTGCATTATTTTTGAAATGGATTCGGGTAGACACGTTCATTACTTTCGAAACGAAATTTTTCATTTGTCGCAAACGTGTGCGATATTTATGAAATGTGGATAAACGCGAGTTTAAAGTGTGCAATACTTATGAACCATTAAATGAATATGTATTTATAAAAGGGATAGGTCTTGAAAGTGTGCGGTATTTATGGAATGAGCCTGTGATTTGTTAAATTGATTCTCATAGTAATTTTTTGATATTTGTGAAACGAGTTTATGCATTATTTTCGAGATAAATTGATCGTAAAAGCGTGCAGTATTTATGAAATGAGTTCTGATTAAAAGTGTGCATGATTTTTGAAATGGATATTCGTTGAAATGTTCACAATATTTACGAGACGAACTTTATAAAAGAATCAATCATCATGAATTTGTGCAATATTTATGAAACGTGAACTGTATAATGCGAGTTCTTTTTGTAAGTGTGCAATAATTTTGACAGGAACTTTTACATTATCTGTGTTTATAAAATCCATTCATCACAAGCGTGAATCATTTCATCATTAAAGAAATAAATCCGTCATGACAACAGTGTGCAATATTTATGAA
This sequence comes from Columbicola columbae, assembly GCA_016920875.1. Taxonomy (NCBI): domain Eukaryota; kingdom Metazoa; phylum Arthropoda; class Insecta; order Psocodea; family Philopteridae; genus Columbicola; species Columbicola columbae. The sequence goes on from JADMLL010000012.1 coordinate 6,437,648, forward strand.
ATGAGCCTCTCGTACGAATGCGCACGATTTATTAAATTGATTCTGTAGAAATTGTATAATATTTATCAAATGAAGTCTAGATAAAAGTGTGCATTATTTTTGAAATAAAGCCTTGATGATAGTGTGCAATATTTTTGAAATAAAAGCTTGGCGGAAGTGTGCCACATTTTTAAACAAATTTTTGGTGAACCCGTAATTATAAAACCAATTCATCATAAAAGTGTGCAATATTTATGAAATATGCTGCATAGTTTGAGTTTTTTTTTGGTTTTAAGTTTGCAATACTTTATAATTTTATTTACACAGTATTTTACCTATTTATAAAATGAATTCACCATGAAGGTGTGCAATATTTATGAAATAGAGTTGTGATTATAGTGTGCAAGATTTTTGGAATGGATTGCCGTTAAAAATTGACTGTTGTTCATGTGTATCACATTTGAAATTAATTTTTTATACCGAAATTGTGCCTTAGTACTTTACAATAAATAAATTCCTAACGAAACAAATACAGAATTTGAATAACCCTTAAAAAATAAATATCGTAGCCTCAAATTACTTTGGCTTACCTCAACCCCCAAAAAGCTCAAAACGAAGAAGCCAGCTTCCTCTGCAACCTACAACTTTCCAAAACAACACGACTTTGTATTATAGAACAAAAGGTCTGCTGTCAGTTCCTCTTAACCCCTGCCCGGCTGTATATAAACCAGGTATATTGTCTGGTGTCAGTCTCTCTGGACACAAACAGAACAGAACAGAAAGAAACGAAAAATTATTTCTGTCTCCAAAATAGCGGCAAAAGAGCTGCGAAAATCCACGACCATGTGTCGAAATAAATCAGTGGGCCCCCAAAAATCCGGTCGCATAACTCCGCGTCTATTTATGTAATTCGATTTTTCAAAACAAATTTATTCTGCAATTTTCAAATTTAATCAAGTGTAATTTATTCTCATTAATTAAGACAGCGTTTAATCAATGCAAATTTAATGCCATTCAAAAGTTGAAGAAGTAGAAGAAGTAAACGAATGAGAGAGAGAGAGAGAGAGAAGAAGGACGAAAACCAAACAAAAATATCTGTTAGTCCAACCGTATTCAAATAATTGAGATATAAAAGGAAGAAAACGAGAAGAGAGAGAGAGAGAGAGATAGAAGTCTAAAAATGTAACAGAACTTGAGATAAGATCGTGGCAGGTACTTTGGCTACCCTCAAGGATGGTTACGTTATACTTGAAATAAATTAAAATCCGACTCTGAGTGATTAAATATGTTAATTTGTGGATTGGCTGTTCGTGAGTGAGAACGGATGAAGGAGAGGAGGAAAAAAAAGTGAGAGAAACCAAAAATACTCCTCCCCCGAACACCGGCTTCCCTCCTGTACCTGATTCCAATTTTCCTTTCAAGAAACTGTTCAGCACAACTTATGAAACAGGTTCTACCCAAAGTTTGCAGTGGTTATGAATTAAATACCAAACTGCGAGACATTCGACACCTTCAAACAATCGTGTCTTATAAATGTACAATACTTAGTTTAATATATATTATAATTTCATACTAAGTATATTAGTATAATTTAGTTCTAATCCAGTTTTTTACCCTTCAGAACAACAGAATACAGGAGGAGGGTTTGAACTCATGATCTTAACTTCTACAGTCGGGAACTTTAACCACTACTTAAGTATATCTATAATATGTATATATATAATTCGATATCCCTCTCGGATATTAGAATCCTTGCCTAAACACGAATTTTTACAAAAACAAAAGCAAAATAGAACTGTCAATCTCAAAAATAACTCGAGCCAAATAAACAATGTTTAGCTTTAAGTGGGCCACAAAAAAATCAATGATTTCATACATATACTTAATTAATGTACTTTATATACTTATATAACGTATACAATACAGCGAGTGGGCTGTGATGAACTGGTTAAAACGCCTGACTATACTGTTGTGAGTTATCTTGTTTTATTCAAGATGACAAAAGTAAAACCACGTAAATAAATAAATAAATATACAAAATATAAATATAATTAAGCAAGTAATATAATACTCTACTGTAGGGGTGTCAAGACATTTTTTTCGGTTCAGTAAATATAACCGACGCAGACTAAAAATAAAAATATTAGAATCGAAACCAGTATATAAAATTATAATACGCTTTACTTGTGAGTTATACGGATCATTTTAAACCGTAAATCAACTTTATATATGTTTTATAAAATATACTATTCAAAATAAAAATATTTGCTTCCTAAGAACATTGATTTTTGAAACAAATATTTTTATTTTAAACAGTATATTGTATAAAACATATATAAAGTTGATTTACGGTTTAAAATGATCCGTATAACTTATAAGTAAAGCATATTATAATATTGTATAGTTCGTTTCGATTCTGACCTTTTTATTTTTACTCTGCGTCGGCTATGTTTACTGGACCGAAAAAAATGTTTTGACACACCTACAGTAGAGTATTATATTACGTGATTAATTATATTTATATTTCGTATATTTATTTATTTATTTACGTGGTTTTAATACTTTTTGTGTCTCTTGGATAAAACAAGATAACTCACAACCGTATAGTCAGGCGTTTTAACTAACTACCACAGCCCAATAACACCTTCGTAAAATTGTGAAATTTACTCTAAAAGTGTGCAATATTTATGAAATAAAATCTTCGTTTTCGAATCCCTATACCAGTGATTACCAAAGTGGTCTATATCGACCCCCAAGGGTCTATGACAACCTGCAAGGGGTCTACGTCAGCGAAATAAAAATTTCAGGGTCCATGAAATGAGAATCTCATGGATCTCAACACTGATGGTACCTATTTACTTACATTATACTATTTTATAATATAAAGACATATACATTATTTGAACCAAAAAAATTTACTTCACTACAGTGCGAAATTTACAAAAATCAGGTAAGTCGGGGGTCCACCCAAAACCAAAAAACATAGCAAAGGATCAACGACAGAAAACAGAGGAGATTTCAAGGCGTGCAGTATTTTTGAAATGAAATCGTTGCTCTCATTACTGTTAACCGAATCAAATAATCAACATTCATGAATGAAAATGAAGTCGGAGAAATTCCGTTATACTGTATATATTAATCATGTACATGAGAAAAAATTTTTTGTTTGTTTCACGATGGTGAGTTCAACAAATCTCAAAATTCTTTCAAGTGGCGACCTGTTGAAATTCCCTTCCCCCCCTCCACTCATTTAAAATTTGAGTTTTGGTTATGTTGACCACAGAAGTTTCAAGAAGTTTTTGATACAAACCATCAAACTCAAGTTTTGTTTTACGCGGTGGACAAAAACCAACACGATCAGAATCAAACATCACCCAGCCATATTGCGCCTCTTCAAAATTTGGGAAAGTGTGCAGTATTTATGAAATGAAATTCTGTCAAACCACACAATCATTACTACAATTCCGTACAGTATCTTTTAAATGAATTTTTGTGCAATATTTATGAAACGGATGAACGGATGACTTCGATTTGGATTATGGTGTTGATGACATCTTATCTTTTGAAAACACTCCAACTTCCGTTATCTATCAATTGAATCCTTTATGAAACTGTGCAATATTTATGAAAGAGACTCCTCACAATTGCATCTTGTATAAAATGAGTTCCTTCTAAAAGTGTGCATTACTTATGACACAAATATACATCACAACAAAGGATACGGTAGGTTTAAATACGCGTAAAAACCAAACGCACAAAAAAAGACCCAAAAATCGTGAATGAATGAATGAATGAATGAGGAGGAAATTTCATTGTCGCTAAGAACCAGACTGCAAAACAAGTTTCAGGCACCAGAAATCGGATCATCCGCCTAATAACAGCGTCTAGGCTCACCATTTTGACAATCTTGTTTCGCGGGCTACCAGAACAGGTTGATGTTACGAGAAAAGGGTCCTCCGTTACCCCCGACCCCAAAAAGAAAAGCTAACAGCTCCTCGTTAAGCGGTTACGAGCACAATCACTCTGAACCTGATAATTATCCTGTCCATCGGTAGCATCCTCACAAAATGGATTGGTTAACATGATTTCGTACCTGGATTCGAGCGAGGTACCTATATAGCTTAACGCGATGGCCGCCCTCGGGGTGTACAGTCTAATTCGAAACAAGAGAAGAAGGAAAAATTGCCGAAACATAAATAATCAACCGGGAAAAATGGTTTTTATTAAATCTTATGACAGGGATGGATCAGTCAATCAATCAATCAATCAGAGCTGGTGCCTATAACCAGGTACCAGTACCCAAATCTACGTTTCTCCAGTTAATTCGATATCCTCTTTTTTGTCTCCTCCTCCTCCTCCTTCTCCTGAGCGATTTATCTTGTTACGTCTTAATCTTGATGTCACTCCAAACCCGTTTCTCTCATTTTCCTCACTCCATCTTCATCTTCAGAAGATGTGGTCCATCTATTCGAATCTATGACCCATTTATTCACTTTTCCCTGTCATTGAGTCTTCAGATAAACGGTCAGGCGTTGACCTTGAACGACGCTTAAAGAGATTCTAAAATTGATTCTGACACATTGCGAACTGTTATCGTGTCCCTGTGACAGTTACAATCAGTTCCTACATGGACTAATTAGAGAAACTGGTTTGATGAGAGGTTAGTTGTAACGCAAATGTTATTCTCGAACCGGAAATGGATTTTCAGGACTACAACCTCTCCCGTACTACTCTCCTTTCGACTAAACCTTTTTTCTAAGATGCGATCGGAATTCAATTTATAAACAATCCAAACTCTCATGGGAACTGCCTTTATTAGCATTGTATGAGTGTTTTATTTTTCATAAATACTGCACACTCTTGAAAGGAATTCATTTCATACATGATTCGAACCTTTAGCATGAATTAGTGCATTGGTCATATAAGTGGGATCTTCATCTGTGGGCAATATTTTTGAAATTAATTACGGCTAAAGGTGTGCAGTTTTTATGAAATAGAATTTAACCTAAAGTGTGCAATATTTTTGAAATAAGAACTCCTCAAAATGTGCAAAGTTTATGAAATAAAAATGTGCAGTATTTTTGAAAAAAGAAAGTCCTCTGAAGTGTGCACGATTTATGGAATTATTTTGGCATGATGTCCACTATTTTTGAAATTAATTATGATCAAAAGTGTGCAGTATTTTTGAAACAAAAGGTACCCTAAAGTGTGTACTAATTTTTTAATTATTTACGGTTAGGAGTGTGCAGTATTTTTGAAATAGAATCTAACTGTGACGATTTTTGGAATAAGTTGTGCACAAAAAGTTCAATCTTTGCAATTAATTAAAGCTATAAGTGTGCAATATTTTTGAAACAGAATCTCTTCAAAGTGTGCAGGATTTATGAAATGAAATATGCGTAAAAAGGTGCACCTTTTTGAAATATAATTATGACCAAAAGTGTGCACTATTTTTGAAAGTCCTAAAGTACAAGTCTTTTAAATTATTGAAAGTGTGCAATATTTTTGAAATAGAATCTAACTAGAAATGTGCACGATTTTTGAAATATTAATCAAAAAAAGTATGCAAAAGTGCACTATTTTGAAATAGAATCAACCTAAAGTGTGCACCAGTCTTTAAATTATTGACGGTTAGGAGTGTGCAATATTTTTGAAATAGAATCTAACTAGAAATGTGCACGATTTTTCGAATAAATTGTCCACAAAAGGGTTCAATCTTTTAGCAATTAATTAAAGCTATAAATGTGCAATATTTTTGAAACAGAATTTCTTCAAAGTGTGCAGGATTTATGAAATGAAATATGCGCAAAAAGGTGCACCATTTTTGAAATTAATTGCGATCGAAAGTGTGCAATATTTTTGAAACAGAACCTATCCTAAAGTGTAAACTAATTTTTACAGTATTTACGGTTAGGAGTGTGCAGTATTTTTGAAATAGAATCTAACTTGAAACGTGCACGATTTTTGGAATAAGTAATGCAGAATAAGTAATGCACGAAGGTGTGCAACCTTTTGAACTTAATCACGATCAAAAGTGGGCGCTATTTTTGAAATAGAAACTTCCTCAAAGTGTGCAAGATTTATGAAATGAAATATGGACAAAAATGTGCAATTTTTTTGAAATAACTAAAATGGGTCGCTAAGTGACTCGCGGGTTATAGGTTGCTGACCTCTGTCCTAGGCAACACTCTCTGATTGCATAATAAGAATGCGGTGCCAACTTTGGTCAAGATCATCACAAACGTTTCGGTGTTAAGGTTCCACACCACCCATTCTCTCCAAATTTATAGACATCAGTGCTACCAACATTCCACCCTCCCTTCCCCGTGTTTTGTTCACTTCCTCATCATTCTCACCTCCTTAAAACAGTTAAAAAGCGAAAAATATCTCCAAAACCATTTGTACTAATTAAGACCAAAAGAAATGCGTGATTACCAAACTGGATGGTTCTGGTAGCTTCCAGTCCTTCTCTCTCTCTCCACCCAATCGGAATCCCATACTCCCCCAAGCGTAGCGATTTCACATGGTTTACGACTCCTGATTGGAGTTGATAGCCAACGACTAGCCTCTCATAACCACCAATTACACGTTATCCTTCCTGCAACACAAAAATGTTAACATCATCAACAAAACTAATTAAAATTTCGCCTTGAAGATGTGCAATATTTATGAAATGAAATTTATCTAAAACCATAGTCCCTAAATAGATCCCGTAAACCGACTAAAAATTCCCTTCAAAAATACTGCACACAATCTTAACGAATTTACTGTGTAGTATATATGAAATGAACTCCCAGATTTCTCATAAATTTTGCACTCTATGATTAATTAATTTCATAAATACTGCACACTCGGGAGAGTTTATTATGAAGAATTCGGGAAATAAGTGTGCAAAACATTTGAAACGAAAAATTTTGGACAATTTCTTTCAAAAATATACTGCACGCTATCTTTGAGAGGCTGTGCAAAATTTATGAAATGGAGAGTCGGCTAATTCATTTCATAAACACTGCACAATAAATTCTCCTAAGACTGTGGCAGTGTTTATGTTTAACTCAGTATTTATGTGCACAATTTGTGAAATTAAATATGCTCAATAGTGTGCAATACTTTTGAAATCAATTGCCATTAAAAGCGTGCAGTTTTAGTGAAGTAGAATCTCTGTATGTCGTGCAGAATTTTTGAAACAGAGTTCCTCCTAAATTGTTCACGAATTATCGAATGAGTTATACACGGATGTGTGCAATATTTTTGAAAGTAATCATCATGAAAAGTAAGCAGTATTATTGAAATAGAATCTCTCCTAAAATGTGCACGATTTATGAAATGAGTCGTACTGCGCTATTTTTGATACTAATTAGAATTCAATGTGCAATATTTATGAAACGAACTCTTCCAGAAACGGTGTACAGTCACGCATCACATACTCCAAACGACTTCTTGCAGTAGTTATGAATAAGAAGATGAGCTCTTCTCTACCTTCTTCGAGGAAATCTTTTCTCATCTACCGCACAAAACGAGACCTGACTGTATTAACATCCTCCTACCGAGGTACATAAGCTACCACTCCTACCACAATCTGACAAAGAAAAAAATTTTTTTTTGGAATCAAACCAATTTTAATCAAAACAATTTGAAATTAAAAAAACAAAAATCAAAATGGCCTCCGGAGACATTAATCCATAAAAGAAACTTTATGTCCCTTTTACGTGTATCACCTATTAACATTTCATCACGAATAGAATTATTAAAAAAAATCTTTTTAATAAATAAATAAATAATTATTTTCATTTTAATAAGAGAACAATAAAATGACCTTATGTCGCCAATCGTTGTCCTTGATACTTGACAACAAAATGGCGCTTTTATTAATCACCGTCTTTCGGATATCCCACCTTCGTTAAATAATAATAATAATAATAAAAAATAATAAATTTATTATTAATATTTCGAAGATCTATGCGTTCGTGTTCGATGAATATTTAATAAAGTGAGTAACGTGTTTGTCTTATTTATAATAAATCGATTACAAGGCGACTTTGTTCCTTAGTTGTGATGTTAGGACTCATATTGATACTAATAAATAAATGTTATGTTAATGATTTGACGGTGATATTTTTATTAAGTATACCCATACCTCGCTTTACGGCCTAGATACGGTCCACGAAACTTGGCCGTATACCGAATCAAGTGTTCTAATACAAATTCAGAGAGATTGGTTACAAATTTGTTATAAATGTAAAATGGCGTGTCGATCAAAATGCATTTTATCTTGTTTTATTCAAAAATACATACATAACAAGTACATAGATTTGTACATAAAATAATAATAGACTACAAAACCCCATAATAGTCCACAAACACAATTGAAACAACTACATGTGAAAAACTATGTATATGTATACATACATAATTTTTTTAAATGGCTTTGATCAGAAGATGAAGAAATGGTGACCTACAGATTACTGTCGTAATCACAACCACTTAATCCAACGTTGTTGGTCTTGCTGCTATTCAGTGGTTTCCAACAGCTAATAGCTGAGTACTTCTCTCAAACTTTAGCGCTACGTTCGACATCAGGATCGGTTTCAAGGAGGATGTTTATTCCTTGTTCGGCAAAATCTTTCGACAAATTTTTGATGTTAGCTGTTTGGATACAACAGGCTCTGTCTCCTCATAAAATGCCGGTTCCGCTTGTACCTGAATGAGTTCCTCATATGAAAGAGGTTTCCTATCAGCTTTAAGTAGATGAAACGACGTTCGTTCAAACCTTCAAAGCCGAGATCATATTCTGGATCCAAAACCAATTTCGGGAAGGAAACTAACTTCTGTACCAGTACTGTGACACATTTTAGGCCGTACATCGAAAACGTGCCATAATTGAAGAAGGCCATTATAGCGAAATGCCGTAT
>JADMLL010000012.1:6446638-6486027 GCA_016920875.1 Columbicola columbae
TTCTTTCTGTCTCTTCAAAACACACACACACACACAACACATACAAAAACAGAAGATCCTTGGCTTGTCAGGAAAACAAAAAGGAGCATAAATCGAACGTGTCATGCAAAAGGATTTATTTCAAATGTGGGCCGTTCAATCACTTCTCTCTCCTATGAATATTTAATGCTCCTCACAACTTATCATTGCGAACCTGGCCTCTCATCAATCACGCGAACAGTTCATCATTTTCGGCCTCGAGCCGCGAGATGAAAAGGCCCATAATCGATGACCAATTATCCGTTTCCTCCTCCCCTCTCCCGCCAACACCCCTCTCACCATCCATTTCGGGAGCTTTTCAATTACCGGTGACATTAAAACCGAGAAGAACCTATCAGGTACAGGTATACAACCTTCTGCAGAAGGGAAACGAAGGGGAGAAGGGGAAGCAATGAAGAGGTTGCATAACTTCGGTAGGCGAACGCCCGAAGGGTTTTCGAGCATCGAGGGATATTAGTTCGAGTCATAAATAACTTCCACAAATGATACAACTCCTTTAACTCATTTTTGCATACCGCATTTCAAAAATGATGCACAAGAACCACCTCACATTTCATTTTATAAATAACAAACACATAGAAAGGGTTTATTTCAAAAATAATGCACACTTTCATGACCAAATCCATTTTCGTCCCATAATCCATGTCCAAATTTCCCAAATAAATCGTTTCAAAAATAATGCGCGACAACATCACGATTTCATTTCATAAATAATGCACACTATTGAAGAATTCATTCTACATATAATAGCTTTAAAAAAATTGATTTCAAAAGTAATGCACACTTCTAACACTTTCCAAGATTTCAAACCTCAAACACCGCACGTTTATTCATGTTTATAATTTAAAAAGACCCTCTTCCACCATCTTATTGCAATAAATCGTCATAGTCGTCTTAGAATTCGACTTAGGAAGATGAGAAATTTATTTCAATTATCTAAGATGGCGTGCATTATTTATGAAAAGACTAACTAAAATAATTGTTACTTCTTGGTTCATTACTTCCTCGGTTCATTCCAAATTTAGTGCACAATTTTAATAAAAACTGCACACAGCCGGGTTCATTCTCTCATTTCATAAATATTGCACACTCTTAAAGAATTCATTCTAAATATAACAGCTTTAAAAAATTGATTTCAAAAATAATGCACACTTCTGACAATTTGTAAGATTTCAAACCGCACACAGCGCACGTTCATTCATTTTTTGAAAACTTAAAAAGATCCAATTCACCCATGTTATTGCAATAGATCGACAATGTCTTCTTAGATTTCAATTTAGAAGTACAAAAATGGTGTGCTTTAGCTATGAAAAGACTAACTTCTTCGTTTAAGGGTTCTGATGGGTATAAAATATCAAAGAACCAAACGGAAGTTATTTATGAGTCGACCTGATATTTCCCTCGCGTGTTAACACCTCGGGGTGTTAGTCTCGTTTAACTTACGATGACAACCATCCAAACGAAATAATTAATTTTTGGTTGTGTACCAAAAGAGGTGGTTCCATCTTCCTCCGGTTACGAAAATCTCTTGTTTTGTGTATCCTCTCTCCTCTCCGGAGGAGAAGAAGGAGGCTGGGGGGAGGGGAACGAATCTCTGGTAGCTCACTGGGACTCGCAACACGAGGCCACATACTGAACACACTCACACCCCGACCCGATGTCTAATTTAAGATGAATTTCTTACCTGTTGATATCCAGCATCACTTCATTAACAATGGATTCACGTTCTGAATAAATAATTAATTGAGACATAATTAGTCGGTAACGAATTCACAGCATCCCTCTTCGGCGAAAAGACCTCAGCATGTGTGATTTCAATCCTTTTCATCTCCGTGAGGAGTACTCTCAACGTTATTCAACGCGATTCGACTCGTGATAACTACTGAAAGGAGAAATTAAACGTCCATCATTAACTAATGTTTTTGGTAACGCAGACAGACAAAGAAGAGATTTCAGGTTGCAGGCTGTAACATGCTCCTTTCATACATTCACGCATCTGTATGACTTGGTGTGTTGAATTTTTCTTTTTTACAAAAGAGACTTCGGTGTAACTTTTGTCTCGTCTTCTTCTTCTTTTGAACCGACCTCATCAAAAAAAGAAAATCTTGGTCAATAGACTTGAGATAACTAATGACCACTTAACTCGTGACACGGTGCAATAAATCCCCGATCTAGATAAGATTTATTAACCGCCATGAGATAAAGGAAGATTCGAAAGTGAACAAAAGACGGAAAATGGCAAAATCGACGTTCGAAACAAATCCCCCCCGTCTGCTAATGGAACCTTAAGTCGGCGCTAGAAGGTCTCCTCAGATTTTCGACACCTTCCAGCTTTTAAACTTTTGTTCCATCTGGTCGCTGACCCTTTTGTCGCCCCCTTCCCCCCTTCACAAGACCTGAAAACGATAACTGTCCATTCGTGATGGAATCAATTCTCCCTGAAAGTGTGCATTACTTATGAAATGATATTCGAACAAAATCATCAGGAAAGGATTTCGTCCTCCACGTGTGCATTTTTTATGAAATGAGTCAGGCTTAAAACAGCGCATATTTCATCAAAGATATTTCCGGATATAAGTGTGCATTTCTTTTGAAACGAGATTCAGTATTTAAGAAAAACATTTTTCTCTAAGTGTGCAACATTTATGAAAGGATTTCATCACCAAGAGTACTCTTAGAAATATTTATATAAAAATTCAGATAAAAGTGTGCATTACTTTTGAAATGAACTCCAAATTAAGTCGTGGGATTCCGACATGACATACGATAGTATTTCCTCTTCCACGTGTGCATTATTTATGAAATGAGTTATTCTTAAAGATCTCAAAACGCTCCATTATTTTTGAAATGAAATTTTGGAAAGAACCTGTGCATTACTTTTGAAATGAGCTTACAATATTTAGGAAAGGATTTTGTCCTACAAGTGTGCATTACTTTTGAAATTAACTCCAGATAAAGACATGCGATATTTACACAAAAATTTCCTACCGCAAGTGTGCATTACTTATGAAACGAGCTTCCTACAAAGTACTTCACGAAACGGTTCTCTCATCAAAGTTACTCTTAAAGCGATGGGAAAAATTTGGGGATAGAAGTGTGTATTTTTGAAATGAACTCTTGCGATATTTACAAAATGACTTCGTCCTCCACGTGTGCATTATTTATGAAATGAGTCATTCTTAAAAATCTTAGAAATATTTATGTACAAACATTTTGGGATGGAAGTGTGCATTATTTTTGAAATGAGCCACGAATAGAATAGTAGAATATTAACGAAAAAATTTCCTCACACAAGTGTGCATTATTTATGAAATGGGCTCCGTACAAAGTCCTTTACGAAACGGTTCGAAAGGGTTCCATCATCAAAGTTACTTAAAACCATAGGAAACCTTTGGGACTAGAAGTGTGCATAATTTTGAAATGAACTCATCCGATATTTAAGAAAAGATTTCCTCCTCCACGTGTGCATCATTTATGAAATGAGTCGTTCTTAAAAATCTTCATTATTTTCGAACGTGTGCATTACTTTTGACATGAGCCACGAATATAATTGTGCAATATGTCCAGCAAGTGTGCATTATTTATGAAACGAGTTGTTCTTAAAACTGCGCATTATTTACGAAAGAAATTTTAAAATAAAAGTGTGCATTACTTTTGAAATGAACTCCAAATTAAGTCGTGGGATTACGACATGACATACGACAGTATTTCCTCTTCCACGTGTGCATTATTTATGAAATGAGTTATTCTCAAAGATCTCAAAACACTCCATTATTTTTGAAACGAAATTTTGCGAAGAACCTGTGCATTACTTTTGAAATGAGCTTACAATATTTAGGAAAGAATTTTGTCTTACAAGTGTGCATTACTTTTGAAATGAAACCTTCCATAAAAATAATTTCTGCGTTGATAAGTGGACCAAAAACATTTTTCTGGTATTCATGGACCTCATCCCATGAGAAGATGTTTCTTGACTCTTCGGTTCCCACTCCTTCAGCCTCCCTCACTCCTCTCTTGTATCTCATCTTCTTCGAGGAAGACACTCATATTTTAGAGGTTTATGGAAATTTAGAAACGACACCGTTTGTTCAAAGCCGTACATCCACCATCCCAGAACCGTAATAATGTCCGAAAGTTTATTATCATTATTATCATTCTAAAAAATTTTTGATTATGGTCAACCCACGTACCTGAAGAATAAGAAAAATCCTGATAGTCAAAATTTATACCTGCTGTGTGATTGAGTTCTAATTTAATTTGGTTGGAAACAAATTACGCCTCGTCCTTATTTATTTTTCCTGTTATTAAAGTGTGGAATAAATTAAATATGGACGCTTAATTTATATCCGATTTGCCGTCGATCTGTGTTCTGTGTTGTGTTGTGTTGTGCACAGTTGAACACAACAACACAGAGGACTCGAACTAACTCAACACCTCTGACTTAGTACCTACCCCTTCCGGTTGATTGGTTTCGAATTATTGTTGTCTAAACATCGCACTCATCTCAACACCCGTGACTATTATCAGGGTCTCGATTTACGCAGTCCTCCAACCTACGCTTGATCCCCCCCCTTGTATACAATGAATCTACAACACTGCTTTGCACTATATTTGGAACGGAACTCTTCAAATTTTACTACCATGTATGAAAAGACTAAGAGTGTGCATTACTTTTGAAAAATAATTATGACAAGTATGTGAATCATTTCCGAAATTAAATCTTGACCAGTGTGTGTTCTGCTAGTGAAATTTATTTGAAATGGCTTTTTGGTCTGATCTCATTTCAAAATTACTGCACACTTTTATCCAAGATCCCAACCGTAAATGCTGCACACTTGGAAGACGAAATCCTTTGGTCGGTATTGCAAAATTTTTGTTTATCTCATCTCAAAAGTAATGCACACGAACGTCTAACACAAATTCTCTCATAAACAATTGGGAGTTTTCAGATTTTAAGAGCAACTCATTTCATAAGTAATGCACACTTGTATCCCGAAATTTCTTTCGTAAATAATACCAAAATTTTGGGATTTTGAAGAGCAACTCATTTCAAAAATAATGCACAACCCCATCTTTAAATTTCTTTCATAATAAAGCGTAGTCTTAAGAGTAACTCATTTCATAAGTAATGCACACTTAGTAAACAAAATCCTTTACTCTTGCACAATTTTATTCGAATCTTATTTCAAAAGTAATGCACATTTCTAAACCAAAAATTTCGTACATAAACAATTGGGAGTTTTCAGATATTAAAGAGCAATTCATTTCATAAATAATGCACACTTCCAAGATTTTTCTCTCATTAATACTGCACACTTATTTTTCATAAATATCACACGGCTTTCATTTCAAAAGTAATGCACACTTCCACCTCAAAATTTTCCATTGTCTTAAGAGCGACTCATTTCATAAGTGATGCACACTTTCACTTCAAAATTTTTTTGTAAATATTGCACAGCTTCATTCGATCCTCATTTCAAAAGTAATGCACACTTATATCCCGAAATTTCTTTCGTAAATAATGCCAAAATTTTGGGATTTTCAAGAGCCACTCATTTCAAAAGTAATGCACACTTGCATTCCGAAATTTCTTTCGTAAATAAATTTTGGGATTTTCAAGAGCAACTCATTTCAAAAATAATGCACAACCCCATCTCTAAATTTCTTTCATAAACCTTAAGAGTAACTCATTTCATAAGTAATGCACACTTCGTGAATTTCCTCTTTCACTGATACTGTTCATTTATTTTCCATAAATATTACGCAGCTTTCATTTCAAAAGTAATGCACACTTTCACCTCACATTTTTTCCCATAAATACCGCGTGGTTTTAAGATCAGGTCGTTTCATAATTAGTGCACACTCGCAGGAGAAAATTTTTTTGTGAATATTGCATAGTTTTATTCGAACCTCGTTTCAAAAATAATGCACACTCATATCCGGAAATTTCTTTCGTAAATAATGCGAAAACTTTAAGATTTTTAAGGTCGAGTCATTTCATAAATAATGCACACATATCGTTTTCAGGTTCTTGTGAAGGGAACTTCTGGTTTAGACAATGAGTGCTGACCTTCGGCATGGATGCCTTCTTATGTCTCCCAATTTTTGTATTAAATGAGTCAAAATGGCTCTGATCTAAAACGACGACTAATACTTCAAAGAGAGAGAGACAGAGATAATGAGATTTGTATGGAAACGTGATAATGGAACTATCTAAGCCTTCTTGGAAACAATTGACAATCGAATCGATATCTAACCTTAAAAAATTAGTTGAAATTAGGGAATTCGATCCAACTCTAATCGGCAATGTTCGCTAGGATGCAGGAATCATCGTCTAAAGGGATGGGGTTTTTCATCTTTAGGGCCTCGGTTTTTCAAAAATGCCTAGTGACACGACCAAAAAAACACCCGCTAGACCGTGTACCACCGTGCGAAAGTGTTAGATGTGAGTTTCTGCTCCCAGCCAGCATTGCTTTTTCCGCTTAATCCTTTTTGCTTCCCATAATCCCGTTTCCGGTTTCCATGACGACCACTTCTTCCTTTGGAATTGACTCCCATTGACCTTGACGGCTCAACTGACTCTGCGATCTCACACCAACACTGCTATTATCCAGAAGATTTTTAGGTTCCAGTCAAATTTAACGATTTCCGGCTTCGCTCATTTTTAAGCTATTAACTGAATCTTAATTAATTAATGATCACATAGGTTGTGACCTTTCAGGCATCCAGGTATTGTTAAATTCCGGCTGACATCATTCCTGAACATACCGATTCCTACAAGAGTCAGAGAGATAGTCGGATCTCGTTTTATTCGAATCGCTTTTCAAATACTCCGAAAATATTCCCACAAATTCCTACAACGGTTTCATAAACTTTGCACACTTTTAAGAAGAAAAAATTTCATAAATCATGCACACTTTAGAGGTGCTTTTAATTTTCGGAATCATGCCAATTTTAAGCCTAATTACTATCAAAAATATTGCACACTCTGAGGGAGATTCTATTTCAAAAATATTGCACACTCTGAGGGAGATTCTATTTCAAAAATACTGCACACTCTGAGGGAGATTCTATTTCAAAAATATTGCACACTCTGAGGAGATTCTATTTCAAAAATATTGCACACTCTGAGGGAGATTCTATTTCAAAATATGCACACTCTGAGGGAGATTCTTCAAAATATTGCACAAGATTCAAAATATTGCACACTTTGAGGGAGATTCTATTTCAAAATATTGCACACTTGAGGAGATTCTATTTCAAAATATTGCACACTCAGGAGATTCTATTTCAAAAATATTGCACACTCTGAGGGAGATTCTATTTCAAAAATATTGCACACTCTGAAGGAGATTCTATTTCAAAAATACTGCACACTTTGAGGGAGATTCTATTTCAAAATATTGCACACTCTAATTCTATTTCAAAATATTGCACACTCTGGGAGATTCTATTTCAAAATATTGCACACTTGGAGATTCTATTTCAAAATATTGCACACTCTAGATTCTATTTCAAAATATTGCACACTTTGGGAGATTCATTCAAAATATTGCACACTTTGAGAGTTCTATTTTAAAAATACTGCACACTTTTAGCTCTAATAAATTTCAAAAATATTGCACACTATTGTGCTTATCTCGTTTCATAAATAGTGCACATTTTAGGAGAGATTCTATTTCAAAAATACTGCACAATTCTTATCATAATTGTTTTCATAAATATTGCACACTTTTGGGTATATTTAATTTCACAAATCGTGCACACTTTGACGCAGATTCTATTTCAAAAATACTGCACATTTTTGTGCTGATTTCGTTTCAAAATGCTTACATTAGACTCAAAAATATTGCACACTTCTGTAAACATTTTATTTCATAAATGTTGCACAATTTAGAGAGATCCTGTTTCCAAAATACTGCACACTTTCCTTCAAAATTTCTTTCATATATAAATAATGCACACATAAACTACACCCAATTTTAGGATAGTCCAATGTGCAGTATTTATGAAATGAATTAGCCGACTCTCCACTTCATAAATTTTGCATAGCCTCTCGAAAAATTCTTTTCATAAATATTGCACAGTAAACCCTCTACGGATTATATTTCTGAAAGAAATTCTGCACTCCTTCACATTATAATCTTTACACACTTTCATTTCATAAATATTGCACAGTAGACTCTCGGCTAGAGTGTGCATCATTTATGGAATGAAACATCCCTAAAAGTGTGCATTACTTATGAAATTAATCCCTCACACTGGTAGACATTTTTTTCCCCTTCACTGAAACGTGTAACATTTACGAGGATTGAAGAACTTCTTTCAAAAATACCGCACACTATTTTACGATAATTTATTGTGCAATATTTATGAAATTACATCTCCGCTCCGCGTTACAACTTATTATGAACACTTTTGATTGACGTTTCATAACCGGAACTTGATATAAATCGACTAAGCTGACCCAAATTTATACGAACTGGGTTCTTACGAAAGTGTGCAATATTTATGAAACGTATCGGTCACAAAAGAGGCTACTACCCGCGAATATAATTCTTCTTTGAGTTAGATGTTAACACACTACACCACTCAAGTTAGGACCTGACCAAGTCACCCACCTCAACTTCCGGTTTCCTTATGTATCTCCTCCGGTCCATAATCGGATGAAAATGACGTCACCATCACGTTCTTCGGTTTCTTCTTCTGCTTTCCTTTGTTCTGGACCCTGTCAGCAATTCAAAAAATAAATACCTGAGGTACTCATTGTATAGATAATAAACGTCAACATTAAACATAAACGATTTCCTTTCGCACGTCGGAATGGCTTTTGGATTTTCGAAAAAGGGAAATTCGACAGGAACAATAAATAAAACTGAACGTTTTGCAACAATAACAATAAATTTATGTAAACAGTTCAGCTATTAACAAAAACTTATTTCCTTCGCTTTATTTATTTAATTTTTAAACAATTTAAAAATTTCCTTTCTCAAAAGGTTCTTTCAAATATGTCAAGAAAATTTGTTTTCCCACAAAGGAATTCAGTATATACGGCTCTGAATATACCCAACCCCCCCCCGCCCCCAAAAATTTTTCTGTGTTTACATAGCACGAGTGCATTTTTTATGTTTACTTTCGACAACACACACACACCCAAACCAAAAGCAGAAGAAAGATGCTACTCGTGAATGAGTTCATTTCTTCAAATTTGTGATTTGAGTTTTCAAAAATTCAGTCACCCAGCTCTTTCAAATTTTTGTTTTCGGGCACTTTTAATGGAGACTTTAATAAATGTTTGATCAATAATGCCATCATTAATCATTGTTTAATAATGTCGGTTATGTTACACCTAAGACATATACATATATAATTCCCGGAGATCATTTACAATCGCCAACTAAATTAGAGAAATGCGTATTGACTATTTATCACATTTACCGGCTAATTGATAAAATATTCAAGTCGTAAACTGAGCAAACATTTATTAAATTTCTCCCCATGACGTAGAGATTTTATAAAATAACCAGTAAAAGTGATAAACAAGATGATACGTATTACGGTAAAAGTGATAAATCAAGCGAATATGTTAGTATATTCAAAATTCCTGGGGATTTTTGTAATCACCAATTATACTTTCTAAATGTGACGGATTTATAAATATTTATCACATTTACCGGCTAATTTATGAAATATCCAACTCGTAATCTGAGTAAACTCTTAAGAAAATCTCAATTAAGAGTTGGAGATTTTATAAACTAGCCGGTAAATGTGATAAGTATTCATAAATCAGTCACATTTTGGAAGTATAGTTAGCGTAAATAGTATAATTAATGACTGAAAATATATATGCCTGATTTATCACTTTTACCGTAATACATATCACAATTATCATTTTTTTCTGACTAGTTTATGAAATCTAGTTTACTCAGATTATGAGTTGAATATTTTACAAACTAGCCGGTAAATGTGATAAATTTTCAGTAAACCATCACATTTAAGAGGTTCATAAATCCGTCACATTTAGGAAGTATAGTTGGTGATTATGAATAATCGCCAGGAATTATTTATATATATTTGCCTGATTTATCCCATGTACCGTAATATATATAATCACATTTATCACATTTACTGGTTATTTTATGAAATCTAGGTTACTCAGATTACGAGTTGGATATTTTATAAACAATCCGGTAAATGTGATAAATATTCATTAATTTTTCACATTTAACTAGCTTGGTTAGTTGGTGATTATGAATAATCGCCGGATTTACATATACCCGCCTGATTTATCAACTTTACCGTACCATTTATTGGATGTAACTCACAGAATTTCTGGTCTACCTAATATACAACAGGATGTGGGAGAGGATTCGAACTCACAACCACAACTTCTACAGTCAGGTCAACACCACCAACACCAAAAAAATTTTTTTGAAATAAATTTTATGTTAAATCGTGCAGTATTTATATTATAATAATATGAACTACACTTAATAAAACATGTGCCTATGTTGGGAGATCTATGGTGCACTGGTCAAGGTACCTGAAGTTGTGGTTGTGAGTTCGAATCCTCTCCCACATCCTGTTGTATATTAGGTAGACCAGAAATTCTATGAGTAACATCTAATAAATAGTACGGTAAAATTGATAAATCAGGCGGGTATATAAATCCCATGATTATTCATAATCACCAACTAATAACTTGGTAAATGTGAAAATTAATGAATATTTATCACATTTACCGGATTATTGCTCTTAATCTGATCAAACATTTACCAAAGTCTCCATATCAAATACCAAAGACAGTTCGAAAGAGCTGGGTGGCCAAAGTAGAAGAACTAATGAAGGAGTCAGGATACAGACAAGACATAAGAAGAAAACTTGCTGAAGAACAGGAACATGAACTAGGCGAAGACGTACAGAGCAAAGAACCACTCAGGGCAGTAAGACTGATTGGAAAATGCAGTAAATCAGAGAAGTATACAAAAAGAAGAGAGACAGCAGAATGCAGACTGGTAGGACACATCTGGAAAGACTGGCAGAAAGAGAATGTCTGCTGTGGTGGGATATGGAGTGTGCAACATTGGATAGGTGACTACCAGGCTCTAGAGCAGAGCTGGAAGAATCTAACCGGCAGCACTTATACTAAGGAAGCCAGGAGGAACTGGTTGAATGAATTGTTTAGAGTATAAATTGCCTGGTGCAGGTTTTATAAGTGTAGTATCAGAATAGTTTAGTGTAGTGAGATGTTAGTATTGTGTCGTTGAAGTACTACGTGTATTAAGGTTAGGTTTAAGTTATAAGACAGTAAAAACGATAAACGTGATCAAGAGGTTACGGTAAAAGTGATAAATCGGGTGAATAATTTTTTAAACACCAACTAATCGACGGACTGTTCGTGGTAATAGTGTAATCAGATGTACTCTTCCAAAGAGTGTGCATTATTTATGAAATGAGTAGGCAAAAGAAGGAAATCAATTGGGAGTGAGTGGTAGTGAGTCATAAGAAATTCAGAGTCTAAGGGGAATCTTATTTCTAACCAAACGCACCATTTTCGATGTTGCTCGTTTCATAAATAATGCACACTACTGAAGAATTCATTTCATAAAACATTCATAATCTTCCTGGAGGAGTTAATTTCAAAAATAATGCACACGTGAAATTCACACTTACACACGGACGTCGTTAAAAAGCAAATCGAACGTGAAAACAGTGGCGTTGCGAGGAAAATCGATTTCAGTATCAGAACCTAAGGCAGGGCCGTATTGCGGTCGGGGTAAATTCGTCGTCTCACACGTGAAAGCTGTTTGGGCCATAGTCGGGCTCAGAATGAATTCGGCGTTTCGTCGAAAACCCAACGCTCGCGGCCTTCATAGTAATTAAACACATCTTTGTACAATGATGAGAGTAAAAGAGAAAGTCTCGTCTCGTTTTTGAAATGCAAATATGTCGCAATGACAATTAACATCGGTTTTCTAATTGACTAATTAGTTAATTTTAGCATTTTAAATGATATTCTTAACGATTATGTTCCATCATCAACATCATCATTATTATTCGTGTCAACGAAAATGTTTTATGAATGACGTTAACGTCTATTTTGCCAACATCTTTATTCTAAGGGGAAAATGAAATTTCTCTCCGCCATTTTGTTTTGAGGTTTTCGACTGTAAGTGGAAATAGGTCTGCTACCAGGTCATGGGTCTGAGTCAGAATGTAATCTTTGTTACGATGGCATCCTAATCAGTGATAACATATCTGATTACGTTGAAGACACCACTTGTGACGTAATTTTTGTGATCGATGACTTCAATCGGTTGAGTGGTCAGTATGTCTGATCGTACGAAGCAATGAGTTCGAATCCCCGCCCCCTGAGTAAGGGATGAATGTCATACGAGTGTGCACTACTTTTGGAATGAACGATATTCAACGGTCGTAGGCATGGTCTATAAAACGAAAAATTCATGAACGTGTGCATTATTTTTGAAATCGACTTCTCCTTCTCCATACAATGAATTCCTCATAAAAGTGTGCAATATTTATGAAATGAGTGTTGCATTACTTTTGAAATGAACCAATCCTCTTAAAATAAGGTTCTCTTAAACCTGTGCATTACTTTTGAAATCGATTTTCCATACAAGCTAATTTTGTTAGATTGAATTCTTAAAGAGTGTGCATTATTTATGAAATGAATGCTACAGTTAAGTGTGCATTACTTTTGGAATGAACCACTTCTTTTTTAAATAACATTCTCTTACAACTGTGCATTACTTTTGAAATCGATTTTTTTTTGAAGCTATCATTGTCAGAATGAATTCTTTAAGAGTGTGCATTATTTATGAAATGAGTGCATTGTGAAATGAAGAATAAGTTCTCTTACACCTGTGCATTACTTTTGAAATCGATTTTCCATTGAAGATTTTGTTAGATTGAATTCTTAAAGAGTGTGCATTATTTATGAAATGAATGCTACAGTTAAATGTGCATTACTTTTGGAATGAACCACTTCTTTTTTAAATAACATTCTCTTACAACTGTGCATTACTTTTGAAATCAATTTTTTTTTGAAGCTATTATTGTCAGAATGAATTCTTTAAGAGTGTGCATTATTTATGAAATGAGAGAATGGACTCAGCTCTGTTTGGGTGTGCAATTGTTATGATATAAGTGGTACACAAAAGTGTGCACTACTTTTGGGATGAATCTTAGATTTAAAAAAATTTCCTCGTTTCGAAAATGCTAAATTTGTGAAAGTGTGCAATATTTTTAAAATAAAGCTCTCTTAAAATTGTGCATTATTTATGAAACGAGAACTGAATCCATCTCTGCAGTTTTTATCAAATGAGTAGTACACAAAAGTGTGCAGTACTTTTGGAATGAACTGTTCCCAGAAACAGGAATAATTTCGGAATGGAATCTTTGATGGGGGCGTATATGGTTTCCAATAGCATTTGAAAATGTGCATCACTTTTGAAATCGACTCTGATAGCTATTTTTTGCAGAGTGAATTCTCCATTAAATTGTGCATTACTTTTGAAAGAAACAGGGTTCGTTTGAGGTGGAATCAGCAAGATGTGATGGTCTATTGTCGTGGTTCACGAACTTAACCGTCTCGTAACACCTAAAACCTTACAGCCGCTCTCGATGACATTAGTACTCACGATATCCGATTCCAAAAATACTGCACAGTCGTATGGGAACAGAGTTTTCGTTCTTCAACATGGCCGAAATCATTCTTTTCCTTTTTAAATTCAAACAGAAAGAACTCACCAGTTCATCAATCCATCTCGAAGGTGCACTTGGACGAAACAGACAAACTGGGTGGAACCTGTTTCTGGAGGTTAAGAACACCTGACTACTCATCCTCTTCTCTTCTTTTTTCCTCCACGTCGAGAACAAGACATCCACGAAGACAAAAAAGGCCAAATGCGAGAGACACCAAAACGACCGCTGGTAGCTGTCAAGCCCGGTTTCGCACAAAGGAAAAGTTCAAAGTTTTCGCCATCTCGTTGAAATTTATTGCAGTGTAATTCGGCGATGGCCACCGTCGAGGTAGTCATTCTTACCCAGGTGAAATCCTTCTTACTCACCTTCGGTACCTGTACCAAAGCGAAAAGAATATAAAAAAAAAGATCAAACGTATAATAAGAGGTTAGATTTCCTTCGAACGCGCGCACATACTTGTCATATTAGTATACCTGTCGGACTTTACATCTAATAATAGGATGAAATATGAGCGATGATGTGATGAACGAAGACACATCTACATGAACACACGTCTCTACCACTTCCAACTTGTTCATGAGCCTCTCTCATAAATGACATTCAACAAACCTGCATACGTAATGTACGATATTATGAACAACTCTTTTTCATAAATAATGCACACCTGATAATCAATCACTTGGTGAAGAATCCATCTCATCCACTAATTAAAATTCATTTTACACATAACATATACTTCCATAAATGACTTATTTCAAAAATGATTCACCGTATTTCATAAATCCTGCACACTCGAGGGACATTTCAAAATACACTTACGCATTTCATTTCATAAATCCTGCACACTTGATGGGATATTTCATTTCATAAATCCTGCACACTCGATGACATATTTCATTTCATAAATCCTGCACACTCGATGACATATTTCATTTCATAAATCCTGCACACTTGATGATATTTCATTTCATAAATCCTGCACACTTGATGACATTTCATTTCATAAATCCTGCACTCGATGACATATTTCATTTCATAAATCCTGCACACTTGATGGGATATTTCATTTCATAAATCCTGCACACTTGATGACATATTTCATTTCATAAATCCTGCACACTCGATGACATATTTCATTTCATAAATCCTGCACACTTGATGGGATATTTCATTTCATAAATTCTGCACACAGTTATGTACGCACTGCTTTTCATAAATCCTGAGTTTTGCTTCTTTTTTTTACATATTTTTACTGTACGTTTTCTCATAAATAATGCACATTTCAGGGAAGATTTTATTTCATAAATACTGCACGCTCTCAACCATTTCAAAAATATTGCACACGTTTGTGTCCGTTTAATTTCAAAAATACTGCACACTTCAGGAGAGATTCTAATTCTAAAATATTGCACATTTTTGTACATACAAAGCAAGGTGTTTTCTACGAAACAAGTCCTCGCAAAATTGTGCAATAATAATGAAATGAAATCCACCTGAAAGTGTGGAGAATTTATGAGATAAAATCTCCCTAAACTGTGCAGGATTTATGGAATGGAATCTCCCCTAAAGTGTCCATGATTTACAATAGTGAGATGTATACAAAAGTGTGCAAGATTTATGAAATACAGTGTGTACAATATTGTGCAATATCTGGAATAGAATCTTCCCTGAAGTGTGCAGTATTTGAAAAAAAAGTGAAAATGAATATAAAATATCCAATATTTTGTGAAGCCAAATATCTCAAAATAACATTTATATGGAATTATATAAATAATGTAAAAGTAAATAAAATCATATAGTTTATAAATGTTAAATATTTATGATAAAATATATAAGTGTGCAATATTTTTGATAATATCCCTCAAATGCAGTGTGCATGATTTATGAAATGTAATAGAATTTATGAAATGAAATATCCCATCAAGTGTGCAGGATTTATGAAATGAAATGTGTACAGAAGTGTGTAATATTTTTGAAACGGGATGTCCCTCGAAGTGTGCAGGATTTATGAAATAAAATACTTTACAAAGCGTGCAGGAATTTATGAAATGAAATATCCCATGAAGTGTGCAGGATTTATGAAATAACGTCCACTAAAAATACTTTAAAAAGCATAACGCAGGATTTATGAAAAGCAGTACCTAACTGTGCATTATTTTCGAAATATAAACCCTTCTAAAGTGTGCAAGATTTATGAAATGAATTCATGCCAAAACCGCGCAATATTTTGAAATCAATCGAACCCTCTTTCCTGAGAAAGTGTGCAATATCAACGAAACGAAACATAGGCCAAACTAAACCAATCCAAACGTGAGAGGTCTCTAGTGTAGTGGTTAAGTGCCAGACTAAGAAGTTATAGTCGGGACTTCAAATCCTCCTCCCGTATCCTGTTATCCCAAAAGTGTGGGGAAAAACGGGATTAAACCTGCACATCAAACAAATCAAACCAAGTCGAAGGTATCTATAGAACTCGGGCTTACACCTGGAACCTTCCACCTCTGAGGACCGACCCAATTTGTGATCATAATCATTCCGTGGGACGTATACCTCTCGTATTTGACAAGGGACCAATCCAACGGGAGTATTATAACAGAATAAATTATGAATAACAATTGTACGCCATCATTTTCTCAAATACTATTATTTATTAAATGAGAATTAACTCGTTCGACAATTATCTGAACACTAAATTTAAATTATTTCCAATGTCGACGTATAAACAAAACAAAAAAAGAGGTAACGAAACGTGATCGCGCCTAAAAGGGAATACGAAAGCTATCCGCTTTGTACTTTTGAAGCGACAACACATAATTTAAATTAGCACTTACGTACCATTACGGGAGAAATCAAATTCGATTGAGAGAAATCGAAATTGTTTATCGATATAGATAATAACTATTAACAAACGAGGTAGACAAAAATTGGGCGCCTATGCAATAGTTTCTTCATTTTCTGTACTCTCCGGCTCTCTTTCTCGCATATCTTGTGCAACCTTGTCGCGTTTATACCGCCTTAATAATTAATACCGTCACCCACATGCTCATTGTGGGTTATTATCCCGATATGGAAGTTATAACGTTTTTGGAGAGAGAGAGACAGAAAAACACTTTTTTGTGGGAACCAATGATGGCTCTCTCTAAAGAGATATGATCTTTGATAATAATAATAATAATAAAAATCTTGGAAAAGGTTAAATTAAGTTTGTCATTTGCAAACGCCCATGCGTGGAGAGGAAGCTTTGGCTAAACAACTCCAATGATTATGGTTAAATGAGATCGTGGTACTTGAGCTCTGAGTTTCCTGCCTATTGTTATGGTTTCCTCTTAGTCGTTTCTGGTTTGGGATTTGCACATATAGATTTTGATGAGATGAAGATTATTTTCGTTAGCTGTCGCTGCTGTGTTGTCTGTTGGTAACAGTTTCTAAGCTTCCCTGCTGGTGGAAGTACTCAAGGTTGATTAGGCTGAATTCGTCCTTTGAAACTTCCCGTACCAAACGAACCTGTTTCTTTTGTGGGTAATGCACACTTTTGACTTATTTTCATTTCATAAGTAATGCACATTTTGGGAGACCCTATTTCAAAAATACTGCACACTTCGTGGAAGATTTTCCTTCAAAAATATTGCACGCTTTGGTGCATATTTCATTTCAAAAATACTGCACACTTTAGGCGAGATTATATTCCAAAAATACTGCTCACAAGGGAAGATTCTGTTTCAAAAATATTGCACACCTTTGTAAACAATTCATTTCAAAACTACTGCACACTTTTAACCGTAATTAATGTCAAAAATATTGCACACTTTTGTGCACGTTTCATTTCAAAAATATTGCACACCTGAGGTTAGATAACCTTTCAAAAAGACTACACTTGTAACCGTTATTGATTTCAAAATATTGCACACTTAAGGAAAATTTCGTCCCAAAAATACTGCGCACTTTTGTGCACGTTCCATTTCAAAAATACTTCACACTTTAGGGGAGATTTCACTTCAAAAATATTGCACAGTTTTGTACATACATCATTTCATAAATCCTGCACACTTTAACCCTATTTTCATTTCATAAGTAACGCACAGTTTGAACTTGCTTTCGTTTCAAAAGTCATCACACCTGAGCTTTGTTTTCACTTCGATTGTGATGCACAGATTAAAGTTGCTCTCATTTCATAAGTAATGCACAGTCTGAGTTTGTTTTGTTTCAAAAGTAATGCACAGTTAGAACCTGTTGTCGTTTCATAAATAATGCACATGCTTTATTTTCACCTCAAAAATGATGCACAAATTAAGTTGCTTTAATTTCATAAGTAATGCACACTTTTCATCTTTTTTTTCATCAATAATGCACAGGTTAAACCTTTTTTTCATTTCATAAATAATGCACACTTTTTGGACTATTTTACTTCATGAATATTGCACACTTTTCGGATTATTTCGTTTCAAAAATATTGCGCACTCTTTGGGCTGTTTCATTTCAAAAATAATGCACACTTTTTGGATTATTTCATTTCAAAAATATTGCACACTTTTTTTGATTTTTCACTTTTTAAGCGACGCACATATTAAAATGAGTACAACCAATGACTAAAATGAGTCACTTCAAACCCTCGAGTCTAATTTTCTTCTAACCCCATCCAGACCTCTTAGCCAAATTCGACAGCCGCCCTCACCATCACCCAAAACCGAGCTTTCATCTACAGCTTCTCTTGTATTCATCCAAAAACCTGCCATACCAATGCCAACATTCCTAACAAAATCCGACAAAGACTTCACCGTATCACATCTTCTAACCTTTTTATTTGGCCCCGCTTCCACCGGTTCAATAATGGCAAAAGAGGCCCAAACCAAACCAAACAAAAAATTAGAGCGGAGCCGCATTCTTATTCGCAAATAAATTACAGATGGTTTCAAAATAAGGTGACGCGGTTTTGTAACAAACTCAAGACCAAAAATGAAAGAAAGAAAGAAACAGATACAGAAGATTAGGTTCCCTAATAGACATTGATACATGTTAAAAAGGATTAAGATGGCCGCTAATGATGCGTGGGAGTAGTCACGTGGTATAACTACTTGACCATAAATCAGCTCGACAGATTTTCCTTTTTTTCATTCAACCAACTACCCAACCAATGAATTATACGAACATAAAGGACCTGCATTATTGCTTTTGGCGCCTTTATAATTATTAAGGACATTAATAGCTTGTCTTTGAGAACTCGTTCTCACTCAACTCAAGAATATGACACCTGAAATTTAATTAAATCTATTTAATTAAACCCGCCAAGACTTTTTTTTTCCTCTTCCCAATTTCGCGTGGGACGTATATTATATATTATCATTCCCTTATCGATGAAAAATCAATTCTCTTCACCACCCCCGCCATATTGGAATCGATCAATTACACAGAGGAACCGTTTGGTAATTGCCCAATCTACCAAATCTGGGAGATGAATTAAAATCCTCTGATTAATTTTGTTTCGGTTATAGATCACCAGATGTCGCCCTTCTCGCCAAATTTTGGCTGTTCCCTTAAATCGATTAGGCTAATCTTGATCATCGCTGAATAATTTTTAACAACCTGAATCATTGTACAGTGCTGATCATACTCCAAATCAGTGATGACGAACCTATGACACGCGTGTTAGTGCTGACAACTCATCTGGTGCCACGTTTCTTCAAAGATAAAAAATCTCACGTTTCTCCTCTCCCCCATAATGTGCATTATTTATGAAATAGAATTTCGTTAAAGTTTTGAAACAGGTCCCCCTAAAGTGTCCATAACTTATGAGACGGAATTTCTCTAAAATGTGCAGTATTTTTGAAATGAAATGTGCACAAGAGTGTGCAATATTTTTGAAATCAATTAAGGTTAAACGTGTGCAATATTTTCGAAACAGGATCTCCCGAAGTGTGCAGAAATTTATGAAATGGAAACTCCTCAAAAGTGAGCAGGATTTATGAAATGTAGTGTGTACATAACTGTGTGCAGTATTTTTGACATTAATTACGGCTGAAAGTGTGCAGTATTTATGAAACAACTCTCCCCTAAAGTGTGCATTATTTATGAAATGACGCTCACTAAAAATATTCAAAAAATACAAAACGCAAGATTTATGAAAAGTTTGTATGCATAACTGTGCAGTATTTTTGAAATATGACCCCTTTGAAGTGTTCAATATTTTGAAAATAGAATCTCCTTAAAGTGTGCAGTATTTTTGAAATGGAAGGCGCACAAACGTGTGCAATTTTTTTTTGAAATTAGTCACGGTTGAAAGTGTGCATTATTTATGAAATACGCTCACTAAAAATATTTAAAAAATACATAACGCAGGGTTTATGAAAAGCTGTGTGTACATAACTGTGCAATACTTTTGAAATGTAATCCCCTTTGAAGTGGACAATATTTTTAAAATAGAACGCCCTAAAGTGTGCAGGATTTATGACATAAAATCCTCCCAAACCATGCAATGTTTTGATATTAATCAAACCCCTTTTCCCTGAAAATAATTACGGTTAATAGCGTGCAGTATTTTTGAAACAGGATTCCCTGTAAATTGTGCATTATTTATGAAATAACTCACACTTAAAATTAAAGAAAAGCACACTGCACATTTCTATGAAAAATATAATTTCATAAATAATGCACACTTTAGGGGAGATTCTCTTTCAAAAATCCTGCACGATTTTAAACGTAATTGATGTCAAAAATACTGCACGCTTTGGTGCATATTTCATTCCAAAAATTCTGCACACTTTAGGCGAGATTATATTCCAAAAATATTGCTCACAAGGGAAGATTCTGTTTCAAAAATATTGCACACCTTTGTAAACAATTCATTTCAAAACTACTGCACACTCTTAACCGTAATTAATGTGAAAAATATTGCATACTTTTGTGCACGTTTCATTTCAAAAATACTGCACACCTGAGGCTAGATAACCTTTCAAAATACTGCACACTTGTAACCGTTATTAATTTCAAAAATACTGCACACTTAAGGAAAATTCCGTCCCAAAAATACTGCACACTTTCGGCGGGATTCTATTTCGTAAATAATGCACACCTTAGAGGAGACGCTTTTTCAAAAATACTGCACACTTTTATTATTAATTTCAAAAATATTGCACACTTAAGGAAAATTCCGTTTCCTAAATAATGCACACTTTAAGGGGAGGCCATGTTTCAAAAATACTGCACACTTTCGGCGGGATTCTATTTCATAAATAATGCACACTTTAGGGATAGGAAGAACGAGATACGAACTAAACTAAGGATTTTGACACGTCGACCCACCGGGTGTCAAAATCGATTTGTGATCAATTGGCCACCCGATGGCCATCAAAAATTTTTCATGAAACCTGGATCACTGTACCTTGTTTAAAGCTACGGACTCGAGTTTTGAATTAATTTCACCGCGAAGACAAACATTTTTCATAAAATGGCGCTTGTCACGCCAAATAAAGCTGAGAATATTTTGCGGGGGAGACAGATAGGGAGGTTGACACTAAAAAGAGATTTACCGCCAAAATCAAAATGACTCGATTTGTTTTCCACCGAGAGAACCTCCGCCCACTTCGCTGAACGCCCGTGATTTATATTATTTATTTATTTATTTAAACACTTAGACTTAAATACCATAAGTTATCGCGTTCTAAATTTTTTTCTTCGGAAGGAAAACCTGACTCTTTTCGTCACGCCACAACAAAATAAATAAATAAATCGACTAACCTAACAGAGTTAGCGCAAAAAGTTAGCCTTGTTACTAAATGTTATGGTTACCCTTTACCACGACTCCTTGTAAATTTTGTTTTATTTTGATGAATGAAAAGCTCCCAAAGTTTTCCCGATTCAAAGCCCGTCCACCCACGAAACACCGGCTAGCCTTGGTCTCTGCTCCATCTATCCCGACACGTTGACTCACACTTTTAGTCAGAAACGCTGACTAGCATATTCTTCCGTCAAGGATTCCTGACAGGTGTAGGATACCGCGGGTTTCGGTTTTTCTTCAGGCTTTTGTGCGATGCCAAAAACTCAAAAGTAAAAATGGCGAGAAGGAAGTGAGGAGATTCACCCACGCGACTAATGTGTTTGTTGCGTAAAATTTTTACTTTAATGATTAAGTCGACCTACCTCGGTGTTTGAGGGGCCTCCACGGTCGGGGCCTCAAATACCCAGGGTTATCAAATACAAACAGATTCTTTGAAAGATATTTAGTGCCACGTCAACCCACCCACCCCGCCAAAATTTATTCCCCGACTCACCGAAAGGATATAAACACACGACGGATACTAATTTTAAGACTTCTTGCACTGTTCTCATACTCTCATATATATACTTTATGTCTAATCCTCTTACAACACGGTAAGATATGTTTATATTAGGTGGACCGGAAAAATTTTCGGTTCTGTGCGTCAAACCCAATATATGTTACGGTGATAGTGATAAATCAGTCAAATGTCTAAATAATTCCCGGCGATTATTCATAATCACCAACTAATCTTGGTTAATGCGACAAGTTACTGCATATTTATCACATTTACCGGCTAGTTTATAAAATATCCAACTCGTGCTCTGAGCAAACATTTATTACATTCCCCAAGTCGGAGATTTTATAAACTAGCCGGAAAATTCGATAAATACTAAGTAAGTTATTCTTATTTGTGAAATGAAATAGTCCAAAAGTGTGCATTATTTATGAAAAAATACTCCAAAAGTGTGCATTATTTATGAAAAGAAATAGTCCCAAAAGTGTGCAATATTTTTGAAATGAAATAGTCCAAAAGTGTGCAATATTTTTGAAATGAAATGCTCAAAAAAGTGTGCAATATTTATGAAATGAAATAGTCCAAAAGTGTGCATTATTTATGAAATGAAATAGTCCAAAAGTGTGCAATATTTTGAAATGAAATAATCCAAAAGTGTGCATGAAGTAAAATAGTCCAAAAAGTGTGCATTATTTATGAAATGAAATAGTCCGAACAGTGTGCAATATTTATGAAATGAAATAGTCCAAAAGTGTGCAATATTTTTGAAATAAAATAGTCAAAAAGTGTGCATTATTTTGAAAAGAAATACTCCAAAGAGTGTGCAATATTTTTGAAATGAAATAGTCCAAAAAGTGTGCATTATTTTTGAAATGAAATAGCCCAAAGAGTGTGCACTATTTATGAAAGGAAAAAGTCCAAAAGTGTGCAATATTTATGAAGTAAAATAGTCCAAATAGTGTGCATTATTTTTTAAATGAGATCGTCCGAACATTGTGCATTATTTTTGAAATGAATTAGCCCAAAGAGTGTGCAATACTTTTGAAATGAAATAGTCCAGAATGTGTGCATTATTTTTGAAAGAAAGTATCCCCACTAAAACCACTATTTTTGGAGTAAGCATGATTAATCAATCCACACTTGATAAAAAAAGAATCTCATTTCATAAATAATGCACATTTATTATAAGCCAAATCAGTCGGTTGTCTAAAATTTGTTTGTACGAGTACGTGAAATTCATTTTCCGGCTTTGGCAGTTCTCTTCTCGCCGTCCCAGCCTCCACATCCACATCGATCTCTCCTCTTTACTGTGAGGTTAAGTGCCTGGTTGTGCACAGTCTTCTACTTGTAAACAAGAGTTGTCCAACAACTGCCCTCGGGGGGGCTTATATTTTGGCGCCTCTGCAATTTCCGACAAGTGGAGATAATTTTTTTGTGTTCGAGTCTGAAATTTATGATTTTTACACTTTCTGCGTTTTTTTGTTTCGATTTTTCTTCTCGCTTCGATCTTGTTAATTTCGGTCCTCCATATTTCTTCTCGCGGAGTTCTTTTTTTTTCCTCCTTCACACCTGTATAGTAAGTCGTACTTACAATCTCTCGAATAGAATTATGAAACAGTTTTGATCTTGTCCGGGTGCGGGCTTGAATTCTGAACTTGTTTCCTGACCGGAAGTCAATTGTTACTGACCGAAAAACGGAAAAAGTCAGTCGCAACCTGGTTTCCATAATCTCAGAAAAATTTTTAGTAGCGCACTCTGATAGAAGGCCTGTGAGCCCAGGTGAACAACTTATCATGGAACTGTATTCATAAGTTGTGTACAAATTTTTTTCATAAGTAATGCACAGTTTCAGCAGGATATATATCTCATTGATACCCTCGAGAGATTCATATTAACACACAAATACACCCAAATTTCATCTCCTCATACACCTGAGACAACTCATTTCATAAATAATGCACACCTAGAACTACAAAAGTGCACTAATTATACTAATTAAAAAAGGATTATTCATATACTGTGTGTTACCCCAAAACTATGTGTTATTAATGAGATGAGAGTCTATCTCAGTGATTCTCAAACTGGTCCATATCGACCCCAAGGGGTCTATGACAACCTGCAAGGGGTCTACGTCATCGAATAAAAAATTGAAATGAAAATGGGCGGCCCGTGATAGTGGGTCTCAACATACACTGATAGTACCTATTTACTTACATTATACTACGACATGAATGATCGCGAAAGTGTGCATTATTTATGAAATGATTATATCCTAAAATGTGCAGTATTTATGAAACGAATTACCCACAAAAGTGAGCAATATTTGTGAAATGAGGTCACCACCAAAGTGTGTAGTATTTATGAAATAGATCTACCCTTCAAGGTGTGCATTATTTGCGAAACTAATTCGTCACTAAAGTGTGCAATATTTTTGAAATGAGTTCATCTCAAAACTTTGCTATATTTATGAAACACATTGTCCATAAAGGTCTATACTATTTATGTTTGCAAACTCATCCCAGTGTGCGCTAGTTGCAAAAATTCATTTTTCAAAATTCGCTCGTCAAGTGTGCATTACTTATGAAATAAGAACGAGCTCGTTCGTATATGTTATCTGATAAAAAGTTTCTAAGTTCGCAAAAGAAATTGCTGTAGATGATATACATTATAGAGTCCCAAACGGTTCTATGTCGACCCCCAGGGTCCAGGAAATGGGGTTCACGATAGCAGTACCCACGACACTGATAGTACCTATTTACTTACATTATACTATTCTATAATATAAGAAGATATACATTATTTATAAAAGTACCTATGAATTAAAAAATTTACATGACTACAGTGAGAAATTTACAAAAATCAGGTAAGTATAGGGTCCACCCAAAACCAAAAAACACGGCAAGGGGTCTACGACACAAAAAAAGTTCGGGAACCTCTGGTTCACCTAATAGTGTGCATTATTTATGAAACGAGGTTCAAGCAAAAGTTTGTTTAAAACACTAAACTTGCCCAAAAGGTGTCGTTTGCATAAGATTCGACTCTCACACCAACCTCAACAACAAACCTGTAACTATACCAAATATTTAGCGCAACTGAGTCAAATTGACTCACAACGAAATCATTTTAAAATAAAAATTTCGTGACTACTTAGTTTGAATGAAACAAATTACATAAGTCAAAATTGGCTCAGTCGGTAAATAGTGTTATACTTTGATACAAAAAGTAGTCAAAAAGTGTGCACTTCTTTTGAACTGCAATCTTTTTAAAGTGTGCAATACTTTTGAATTGAGAAATTGCAAGTATAGATTGAAAACTCAGGAAAAAGAGATTAGAACTGCAATATATAATATAAATATTAATATTGAAGGATGATTTCACTATGATTTTTGGCGTTGGGGAAGAGTGTGTTCGAAAAATCGTTGGGATATGAATAAATCGATAGAAGGATGATGTCCCGACGCGTGTGTTCATACTATAGCCCAGATATATGTCCAGGAGGTCGGTTATGAGTCTGCCGGGTCTTTTTGTTTTCTTTTTGATGAAAACCCGGGCGCACGTAGGTGAGTTATAAATCGGTACACGACTAACATTTTAACGTCGGCTAGAAACGCTCATTTTTCTTCATTTTCTTCATTAATCCTCCTTTCTACGAGTTTGCATAATTAACGATTTCTTTTATTTGACTTTCTTTTCGAGAATGGATGATGAACCGTCTTTTCATCTCTCTCGGCCTACGCGTTCTACATGATTCGAACACCTGGCGCGATGGCAGACGTGGACCAATTCAAATAGCTAACAATACAGTCCGTAAAGGTGATTATTCGGTCGGTAAAGCACTCGTCTTCATTTCAAACTCCACGTAGTTTGGTATAGAATTCATTTCAAAAGTATTGCACATTTTATAATTAGTTTTAAAGTTAGTGTCGTGGTTAAAGTGCCCAACTCTGGGTCCAAATCCTCCTCTTATCCTTATTCCCAAGACTGAAAAATGGACTTCAAACTAAATTCCGAAACCGATTTTCCGGCATCATTCCGGGTCTCTTTTTACGCGCTACCACAATTAATTTATTCAAAAGACTATACACCACACTATACTCCACCGAGGACTATACCTCCACCGCTTCTCATTTCTGTACTAAAGTGAGACCTTCAGTTTTATTTTTAATCCGCCCAAACAACTTCAGTGATTTTCACGAATCGCGTAAAAAAAGACCAAAATCATAAAAAGCACAAAAATCCGCTCTTTATACAGCATTTCGCTATAACGGCCTTCTTCAATTATGGCACATTTTCGATATACGGCCTAAAATGTTTCGATATAACGGCCAAAATGTGTCAAAGTACTGGTACAGAAGTTTCCCGAAATTAGGCAAAAAATTTTGGTTCCAGAACATAATCTCGGATTTGAAGGTTTAAACGAACGTCACGTGTTTCATCTACTTAAAGCTGATAGGAAACCTCTTTCATATGAGAAACTCATTCAGGTACAAGCGGAACCGGCATTTGATGAAGAGACAGAGCCTGTTGTATCCAAACAGCTAACATCAAAAATTTGTCGAAAGATTTTGCTGTTTCGAACAAGGAATAAACATCCTCCTTGAAAATCCTGTCGAACGTAGCGCTAAAGTTTCTCGAGGAAGTAACTCAGCCATTAGCTGTTAGAAACCACTGAAGAATGAAACAGACAAGAAGGCAAGACCAACAACGCTGGACAATTTTTTTAAGCCAGATTACGACAGTGATCTGTAGGTCACCATTTCTTCATCTTCTGATCAAAGCCATTTTAAAAAATTATGTATGTATACATATACATAGTTTTTCACATGTAGTTGTTTCAATTATGTTTGTAGACTATTATGGGGTTTTGTAGTCTATTATTATTTTATGTACAAATCTATGTACTTGTTATGTATGTATTTTGAATTAAACAAGATAAAATGCATTTTGATCGACACGCCATGTTACATTTTTACCAAATTTGGAACCAATCTCACTGAATTTGTATTAGAACACTTGATTCGTTATACGGCCAAGTTTCGTGGAACGTATCAAGGCCGTAAAGCGAGGTATGGTGTATTGAATTTCGTTTAACTCGAGAAAACAAACGAACTTACCCGTGATTTAGAAGGCGGTGATCCTAGTTGGCATAGCGCTTTCCTCCTCTTCTCCTCCACCTTCCTCCTCCTCCTACATATCCTGTAACCAATGAAACGCCATTTTGAAATTAAGTTATCAAAAACATTGTTTATGACTGCACTTGTTCTCGATTAGTAACACAAATTCCAATTATCCAGTTAGCATTTTTGTTTTTGTCTGTTACCTCTTAATTTAAATAACTCACTCCTTCGAAATAATAACAAAAAATAAATAAATAAATAATTATGTATTACAACCTTATTAAATACGGGGTAAATGGAATAAATAAGAATTAAAAAAAAATTTTCCCAATTAAAATATAATAATCGACTGACATGAGAGAGAGATAAGTTCTTATTGATCGGTATCGATAATTTTGTTAGTTTGTCAACAATGACTTTCCTACGCATTAATTACTATTAATGATATGTTTCGTTTTTATTGATCTGACCCTCAAACCAACACAGATTTATAATCTTCGAGACAGCCATTTGGAGCGTATTCCGATTTTTGGTCTTAAACTTCGGATTGGTGAAGGACATTGGAAAGAAAAACCTTTGGAAGGTAGTCTTGCGAAAAATTCTCAGGTACTGGCCTTCGATTCGAAACTTTCCATTTATACAGTTGTCATCATTCCAATATCGAATATTTAATTAGGTGGTGATACTGTGTTATTATAGCTATCAACCGGTTGTGTTCCCTTTTTCCAATTTCAGTCATCTTACAACCTTTTTGTGTGTGCTGTGTAGCCTTGTTGAGTGTTAGTGTTTACCCATGTTTGTGTATAGTGTAATGTGTTAGATGCTTTATGTCTTCTTTCTGGGCTAGCTCTGGTCCACTCATCAACTTCTTGTATTGTTAACACTTGCCGGTAGAAGTTCAGTATATCTGTGATAATGTGTTCCATGTTTAGATTTGGAATGTGTGTTCTGATGTATCATTTTCGGTACTGCAATAGTCGCAGACCTATGTCTCTCTTTTGCTGATTATCTGAGCTGATTGTTGTTTATGAGTCATCTTAGAACCTATTTCAACCGAGCACCAATTAAAATATCGTGTAATACATTTCGGTAAAAGTGATAAACCCGGCGAATATATATTTCCCGGCGATTATTCATAATCACCAGATAATCGTGATGAAAATGACAAAACAGCTCACCTGTTATAAAGCTGTGAGCTTTCAAAGTATTGCACACTCTTATGAGCAATTCATTTCAAAAGTTTTGCAAATTTCTCTGAAGAATCCATTTCAAAAGTATTGCACACTCCTATCACAATTCATTTCAAAAGTATTGCACACTCTAATCAGCAATTCATTCCAAAAGTATTGCACACTATAATCAGCAATTTATTCCAAAAGTATTGCATCAGCAGTTCATTCCAAAAGTATTGCACACTATAATCAGCAATTCATTCAAAAGTATTCTAATCAGCAATTCATTTCAAAAGTATTGCACTCTAATCAGCAATTCATTCCAAAAGTATTGCACACTCTAATCAGCAATTCATTCCAAAAGTATTGCACACTCTAATCAGCAATTTATTCCAAAAGTAACATTTCAAAAAGTTTTGCACATTTCAAAAGTTTTATAGCAATTCATTTCAAAAGTTTTGCACACTCTCCCGAAGAATTCATTTCAGAAGTATTGCACACACTTATCAGTAATTTATTTCAAAAGTTTTGCCATTCTTCCAAAAATTCATTCCAAAAGTATTGCACACTCATTAAGGACTCTTTTAAAAATTAATGTACACTTCATTAAGAATTAAAATAAGATCACCAAATAATTCAAACTCATTCCAGAAATAATGTCATTCTCAGAACTAATTCATTTCAAAAATAATGCACAGTCTCATGATATACTGTATGTGCTGAAAATTTCATTGCAAATGATTCTGTGAAAAATCATCAGAAAGTTCAACAGTATCCAAGACTAACTTCGATCGTGGTTGAGACACTC
This sequence comes from Columbicola columbae, assembly GCA_016920875.1. Classification (NCBI taxonomy): domain Eukaryota; kingdom Metazoa; phylum Arthropoda; class Insecta; order Psocodea; family Philopteridae; genus Columbicola; species Columbicola columbae. Next base: position 6,475,764 of record JADMLL010000012.1, read on the forward strand.
ACGATGAAAAGTCCAAAGCTCACCGGAAGTGAATGACTACCAAAAAAAACTCACAAAACCTTGAACATTTTGGTTTCCTTTTACGGGAAACCATTTTCCAAAAATAACAAGGACACGTGCGAATCGACGACCGATAATTTTAACTGGAACGAGAACACGGCGGAAAAATCTTCCGAAACCGTTTCCAGTTCGATAGATAATAATCTGGAATTGTGTTGGTACGACTGTCATTTTCATTTGAATCGGGCGTAACTGACATTAATGATAATCACATAAGCGTTTGACATTAGCGATCGATTAATCGATCGATATATTTAAATTTTCTTTTATTTTTTCTACGAGGTTATGAAAACCATAATTCATTATTAGCCGTAAGTGGTCTTTAAGAGTTGTAGATATTTTATCCAGATCAGATATTTTTTTTATTGCTTTTCAATGATCCGTGTTTAGGCTTCTCTCTCATCTCTTTATTTTATCTTTTGCTTATTAACAAAGTATTCATTAGCCAAATCATTACGATAGGTCAGGTATGGAGAAAGGAAACCGAAAATTCCTGTTTTCTGGCCTGGGAGACTTCCATTTTGAGATGTTTTTTTATCTCCCCGACATTTTCTTTTTGATTGACCGGTTAATTAACCCCACGCCTTCCGGTCATCACCACTCGTGATTATACACCGTTGGAATCTTATTGGAAGTGTGCATTATTTATGAAATCGATTTGCAGTGAATTATGTTCTAAAACAGGGCTTTCCGACTGCGACTTCAGTAGAGAGAAAAATTTTGGCGACCCCTTGAGATACAGGTTCACAAATACGATGTATAGTTCGGGAATGGCTTTCGTTCAAATCTGACTCGTGTTAATTTTATTTATAATATTAAGAAAATACTTTTTATACAACACTTATACAATTTATATGCAACAACAAAAAAATTTGGCGACCCCAACAATCTTTAGTTAGTTTTGGATACTGTTGAACTTTTTTGATGATTTTTTACAGAATCATTTGCAATCAAATTTTCAACACATACAGTATATCATGAGACTGTGCATTATTTTTGAAATGAATTAGCACTGAGAATGACATTATTTCTGGAATGAGTTTGAATTATTTGGTGATCTTATTTTAATTCTTAATGAAGTGTACATTATTTTTAAATGAATGCTTAATGTGTGTGCAACACTTCTGAAATGAATTCTGGCTGAAAGCGTGCATTACTTTTGAAATGAATAGCTGATTAAAGTGTGCAATGCTTCTGAAATATATTCTTTATGAGAGTGTGCAATACTTTTGGAATGAATTGCCGATTAAAGTGTGCAATACTTTTGAAAGATATTCTTTGTGACAGTGTGCAATACTTTTGAAAGATATTCTTTGTGGGTGTGCAATACTTTTGAAAGATATTCTTTGTGACAGTGTGCAATACTTTTGAAAGATAAGCTTTGTGAATGCGCAATACTTTTGAAATGAATTGCTGATTAGAGTGTGCAATACTTTGAAATATATTCTTTATGAGAGTGTGCAGTACTTTTGGAATGAATTGCCGATTAAAGTGTGCAATACTTTTGAGAGATAAGCTTTGTGACAGTGTGCAATACTTTGAAAATATTCTTTGAGACAGTGTGCAATACTTTTGAAAGATTTTCTTTATGAGAGTTTGCCATATTTAAAAAAAAATTTTTTTATGAGTGTGCAAAACTTTTGGAATGAATCCTGTGGACAATTAACGCATGGAATGAAAATAAGACAATAAACAGGAAGAACAAATACAAATCAATAAACAGAAGCAAAGAAAAGCAGACAGAACAGAAAGAGCGAAAAATTACAGAAGTTACAGAACAAGGAAACCGTACAGAACACCTAAATAACAAAGAAGGTAAAGAAGGAGGCTAAGAGAGGCGTCTTACTCCGTCCAGAGGTTAGTGTCTACTCGCTCAACGACGACATACATAAACTTGCAAAACAAAATTTTAGGATTTCCCGAAGAACCTATAAAATTTGACCTTGAAGCGATCACGACAGCCCTTTTATTTAAAAATTATTTTTATTTATTTATTAATAGAACCTAAAAACTTGGACTTTTAACATTTTCCTTTTTGGTAACTGTTATCCCGTTTTCAACATTTTATTTAATTGTCTGTCCACCTATTATGTATCGAACGTTTATTTTTATTCTTTCGTCACAAAAACCGGTCACTGTCTGTCTCGAAAGAAGAAAAATTATTTTTTCAAAGTGATCCTTATCAATGGGAACCTAACAAAAAGGTTACGATGGCGGCCACACTTTCAAACATGTTTCCTGTCATACTTATATTAATATTTTATATATGGCAACAAATCCGATAATTCGAACACTATTTGGACCAGGGACACGTGGTCCGTCAAGCTTTTCTAAAATTTAATTTATATTACCGACTTTTCCCATCAATATATATTTATACTATTAATTATAATAAAAAGGTAGAATATGATTGATGGTTTGGAGATAATAAGTTGTTGGGTTAAAGTCTTGTTTATGTCAAAAGTAGTATATTTCATAAATATTGCACACTTTTTACTATTTTATTGTTCCGTTCTTCTTATTTATTGGTCTAGTTTATTGGGAAATTGGACACCCCCTTTCCCAAAATGTCTGTCCATCAGGAGTGTTTATGTCTGTATGACTAAGACAACATTTTTGATGCCCGTTTCATAAATATTGCACGTTTTTCACGAATGATTCTGTTCATCAAAATCGCACAGATTTACTAAATTGAGTTGACACTGTTTAATAGATTCCTTAATTTGGCGCCGCTCATTAATCTGGAATAATCAGGTCTTGTTTTACGCGCTCTGTCGCATATCGCTTCACTTAAAGAATTGGATACGTCTTCATATTGTCACTTATGCGAAAGGAACTATCGCCATTTATATTTTTGGTATCTCGAGTACAACTTCTGACTCGCGTAAAAAGATTTACACAAATTCAAACGCGGTTGTATAGTTGTTTTCTAGAAGAGGGATGAGAATTACGCGGGTCCACAATCATTTCTAAAATTTAATTTATTTTATCGACTTTCTCCCATCAGTATATTGTTATAAAATTAATTATAACAAAATGGCGGTACATACTAAACCGAAACAATTTTTTGTGACGAGTTACTCACTTGTCGGTGACTTGTTCAAACACGCCATACGAACGCACCACGTCTGTGCTTGTTTGTGTTTGATTCTGTCACACAATCAGTCATACTAGTAAGCTGTTAACCACAATTTTCGACAATTTTTGTGTTTCTAAAAAGGCGTCAGTGCGTTGCTGTTGTCGTCAAAAAGGTGGTATTTGAGTTTTTCTACAAAGTTGTGCGGCCCGCCAAAAAATTTCAAAATTTAAATTGGCTCGTTGATTAAAAAGGTTCCTCACCCTTAATTTAGACCATTGTGGGAGGCCTGGTTAAAGTCCTCGACTACAGGATTTATGCAGGGGCGAAGCTACAATTTTTGAGCCGAGAGCAAACATGTGACTTGAAGTAGTACAGTTTGTACTTAGATTCTTGACTACCACATGCTCCACCGGTGGGTCACACTACTACGGCTGTAACAGCATAGAAACAGTTTGAACCATCCGCGGTAATGTAGAAATGTAAATTTGTATATAACTCCTTGTATAACACTGTATATTTCGGGCCACTTTATCACCGAACCTTAAATCTCGCGCCCGATCGAACGAACATTCGAGAAGGCCGAAGTTCGAGTCGTAACCTGCAAACTCTTCACCTGGCCAAGCTTTCAGTACTTTTTTAAGCCTAATCGACGTCAGAAACTTTGTATACCGCTCTAACTAGACATAATCGCGTGGGTTTCTTAAGTCAGTGAAAGTTGAATCTCAAAATTTGTGGCCTTTCAGTCAAGTCGAACATAAAAGTGCTGAGTGCTGTTGGTATTCCTATCAACCTACCCCAAAACCCCATTCTCACCACACACCTTCTGACCCACACATCCCCACAACCTTCCTAAACGGACCAACCGGTTGTGGACGCCAACAACAATTTATGTACAGTAGTCAACGTCGAGATAGCTGACTGCGGTTTGACACATATATTTGATCCCAAAACGACTTAAATATTAATATTAATATAGGGGCAAAATACAATTTGGCAGTGTAGTCTTCAACGTTTTGCTGATTCTAGGAATGATGTGATGAATCTTTTTATACGATCTCTTAGCCCACAGGAATGTTAATTATTTGTCATTTTGTTTTAAACTACAACAACTAATAATTAACTAATTCGGACTAAATCGCGTGAGGCTAATGTCTCATAAAATTCTCAGTAAGGATGCGTCAAAACTCGACCAACCCCCGCAATTTTCATTTTTGATCAAAGGGTGTCTAATCGCTTCACGAGAATTATTTCATTCACATTCATTCATTCATACCGTCCACATGTTTATTTATACGGTTTTCCTTTAAACAAAAAAAGCTCCATTTCCGTTAGATTTCCAAATCCAGTTGTAGTCGAAACAAGTCAATAACTTGAGTCAGCCGACGGGTGATTCATGCTGTTCAATGAACCACAAACGACTAGTCATATGTGGCCGGACATAGTGCGATGTGGTGATGAGGTCGAAATAAGGATTTGAGCCATGAGCTTGGAGCCGAAATGTTTTCCTTTCTTTCTTCTTGGTTTCGGGGCGCTAAACTGGCAATGATTCTCATGGGCGGCATTCGATTAACTTGTAAACCTGACTCGGAGCTGTCGCCATTCACAAGTCGTATCCGCGTGTGCTATATGTGAGTTATTGTGTATCGTGGCCTTAGGGCTTGTACGGCTTGTTTCCTGTGCCAGTTTTTAGTCAGTCTGATCGAATTCCGTTTATGCGGTTTTGATGTTACGTTCCCCGATAAAGAAACAAAGATTCGAATCTGAACTGGAGAACATCAAAAGTCTGTTGGCTTGTAAATTGACAGTTGTGCATTATTTATGAAATGAAATCCTGCTAACGAACAAAACTAATGTTTTATTGTTATCCCAGCAATAAAATTTTAACATTAAAGAGAGTCTAGTAAGTACAAATCATCTAGACATATACTTTTGAAGCGAGCTCCTAACACAAGTGTGCATTATTTATGAAATGAGTGGTTTCTAAAACTGTGTAATATTTACGAAACAAAGTAAAAACAGTATTTTCGAAATGGCTACCCCCTACAACTGTGCAAAATTTATGAAATGAAGCCCACCTAACAAACAAAACTAAAATTTCATTCTAAGCGCACAAAACTGTTCCTGCTGTTTAAGTGTGCATTATTTATGAAACGAGTGGTTTCTAAACCTGTGCAATATATTACAACAAAATGAGTGACGTCATAGCAACGGTCAACGTATAACTTATTTCTCGGTGATATAATTTTTTAAGTGGTTATCTTCGGTCGTAGTGTACCAAAAATTGTCAAATTTTACAAAAAGATTCCGCATTTATCAGAGCAGGTGTGTACCAAATTTGAAACTGGGAGGTGGAGGAGATGACCTCAATTTAATTAAAATAAACTCAAAGAATATCGAAAGAAAGGGTGACCTTGATCAAGGTTGAAGCAGATAGCCCTTATTGCACTGAGCAAGAAAGTAAGTTAGAGGAGGAGGAAAACAATCCGAGCAAATACCCCTCCGCTCAGTTGCCTTTCATATGAGAACTATTCGGCTGGGCCCCCCACCTTCCCAAGTACAAAAGAGAAACACGTCACAGACAATTCAAACCTGTAATATTCACAAGAAACCAACTCTTGTACCTGACTCTTCCAACGTTCAGAGGTTCCTATACGCAGAGCGCAGGCGATCATACGGTAGCAACCGCATTTATACTGAAGTTTCACTGGTTTGAAGGCAGGACATCCAAACAATCTTCAGTTATGAGTCAAGAGCCCAAACCCCGTTCTGGGAGCCAATCCTCAATCGACCAGTTTGTAAAAAGAAAAAGGGGATCGCTGCCTTGATGAAGAAGGTCAGATTTTTAAAAAAAGTAATATTACCCCGAGATCACCCAACAAAGCGGGCAGTCCACGCGCCGACAACCTCGATTCTTCCGAACTACTGTGCCTGTCCGAATTGAAAGCGCTCCTGTTAGAAATAAAAAAATGACGCCACCCAAAATAAAGAAGAAATTAAGAATGAGTTAACGAAACTTAGAAAGGAAAACTCAGAGTTCAGGGAAGAGAATGCCCGACTAAGAGGCCTAATACTAAAACTACAGACAGACTACAACAACTTACAAGCAGAAGTTAACAAACTTAGAGACAGAGAAGAAAAAAGAGAAAAGGAAGACAAAAAGCTCAACCTTATATTTTCTGAAAAGGTCGCACAACACACAAAAAGGACCGATACAGATCTAAAACACAGAGGAGAAGAAATCTGCAAAGAGTTAATAGGCCTTGATGTCAACTTCCATGAAGCGCGTCACATAACAACCAACAGCGCCGGATTCGAGGTGTTCGTTGTGAAATGCAAGTCATTAACTGATAAAATAGACATATTAAGACTTAAGAAAAACCTTCGGGGGAAACCTATTTATATCGAAAGAGATCTTACAAAAAGGGAACAGGAAATACAGAGAAGTATCAGGAAATTCGGAGCAAAGGAAAAGTCAAAAGGTCACAATGTTAAAGTTTCATACGGCAAATTATCAATAAACGGAAAATGGCTCACCTGGGAGGAGATACAAAACACCGTTGAGCAATAGCAACCACTGAACCACAACCACCTAGCAGACGAAGAACTAAGCAAGAGTAACACTGCGCTAAACATCGTACTTTGGAACTGCCGCGGTTCAAAAAACGTTTGGCAACTCGATACTACCCAACGAAAACAATTGCTGAACTTTGAAATAATTTGCCTCTCGGAGACCTGGGTCTGGAAAGATGAAGACACAACCGCATGGCCTAAGTACTTTGAAGAGTATACTTGTTTTTCCCATAAAGCCCACAAGGAAAAAGCCTTAGGCAGAAGCTCGGGTGGCATTGCTCTATTCATAAAGAACAGCTTGAAATTTTCTCTATTGGACAAATGCAACTGGTGGATTGCCATCAAGATTACAACTCGAAAAACCGTTCTGATTCTCCTCTACGCATATTTCAATCCGTCTCATGACATTGGAATATACCTACCCGAACTTAATGAAATAATCTCCGAATTTCAATCCAACCATCCAAACTCCTGCATAATAATCTGTGGCGATTTTAATGCGAGAATCGGACAACTGAATAGCTTCTCTGGGAAATTCGACCAAGAAGCCTTCCGAGGTCTCAACCTAACACCACTACGAGAGTCCCTTGATCAGCATACAAACATCAGAGGAACCCGCTTGGTCAGTCTAATGGAAAGTCTGGGATTCTGCGTACTTAATGGAAGGACGAAAAGCGACTCCCCAGCACAACATACATTTCTCGGTCACACCAACAACAGAAGCGTCATCGACTTGGCCTGGGCAAACCAAGCGGCACTCCCTAGCATAATTGACTTAAAAGTCCTGGATTTTTCTTTGGACTCCGATCATTTTCCAGTGAGCCTTAAATTTCACGGAGAGGAACACACGTCCAGAACAAGAAGCCTTGGCAAACCAAGGAAACCGAAATTCAACTGGATTGAAGAACGCAGAAACTGCTTCACACATGAGTTGAATAAGCTCATCAGTAACCCCCTTTGTCAACACACCTAACCGTTCAACGGATGAAGTCGGAAATCAGCTAATCCAATGTCTAAGGGTAGCTGCTAAGCGTGCCGGAATGTTCCAAGAACAACGCTTTGCCCAAAAAGACGAAGTCTGGTTTGATCAAGACTGTGCATCAGCAAAAAAAAACATCCGAACAGCCTTCAACATCCTCAAGCGCAACAATTACTCTGATTACAGTTTTCTGGAATACAAGATGGCTAAGTACACCTACAAAAAACTAATAAAGCAAAAAAAGCGAGAATACTATAATGACATTAAGAAGAAACTTGAAAACATCAAAAACTGCAAAAGTTTCTGGGGAACCATAAGAACGTTCTCAAGAAAAACAACGCCACAACGTAGCGCAATAGATATAGGTGTCTGGGAAGAGTACTTCGATAAGCATTACAAGGTAGAGACACCTTCTACCCAATCTATCCCAATACGCATATTCGACCCCTACTTGGATGATGCTATCACAATGACAGAACTGTTAGTTACCATCAGAAAAAAGTTCTAGTGGCAAAGCCCCCGGCCCAGACGGAGTACCCAACGAGCTCTACAAGAACCTTCCACAGCAGGGTCTCGAAAAACTACTGGAAGTCCTCAACCATATTCTGGACACGGAAACCCTGCCGGCATCATGGGCAACCTCCAAACTGCACCTACTACACAAAAAGGGCGACAGGCACAACCCAAATAACTACCGTGGAATCGCTCTATTAAACAACATCACAAAATTATTCACCATGATCTTAGCGAACCGGCTGCAAGAGTGGGCAGAAAACAGAAATATTTTACAGATGGAACAATTTGGTTTCCAAAAAAAAATAAAGGATGCAGGGACGCAATCTTTGTACTTTACGCCTCTATTGGAATAAACATTCGCCTGCGAAAACGAAGAGTTTACGGAATCTTCATCGACTTTCAGAAAGCTTTTGATACAGTGCCACACGGCCAACTATGGAACAAACTGATACGTATGGGGGTTAGCTCTAAGATCGTGAACGTATTCAAGTCGTTATACGAAAAAGCAACATTCACATTTTTTATAGACGGTAAAGAAAGTAAAAAATTTAAGTCCTCAAAAGGGGTGCTACAAGGCGAATCGGCCTCCCCTGTCTTGTTCAATTTTTACATAAATGACCTTTCTAATTTTCTTCGGTCCCGCGGAGTCAGAGGTATCGATATTGACCAGCACACAAATCTCCTGACTTTATTATATGCTGATGACCTCGTCATCCTCACCTCTACCCTGATCCAGGCGCAGAAAGCCTTAGACGCCCTGAGCGAGTACACCAAAGAAAATGGACTCAAAGTTAACATTACCAAATCAAGAGTGGTAATTTTTAGAGATCGTGGAAGGGTCAAAAAAGAACGAGAAATTCCTGCTGGATGGCGAGCCAATAAAGATCTCCAATGAGATCTGCTACCTAGGAGTTCTTTTCACCCCTGGTTGCTCCTTCCACAGAGAATTAGAACACGCGACAGCCAAGGCTAATATTGCCCTCTGTAAAGTAAAAACGATCATGGAATCTTCAAAGATGCACTCCTGGGAAGCCCGCGAAAAACTCTTCAACTCTATAGTAGCGTCCACTTTCCTCTACGGTTCTGAAGTCTGGGCGGTTAATCATTTCAAAAAATTAGAAAAACCCAAGAACACTTTCTTCAAAGCCACATTCCACTGGCCTCTAACCACCCCTGATTACATCATCCGACGTGAGACGAACTCCGCCCCAATCGCGTGTGCGGCATTATCGAGGATCCTAAAGTGGTATAAAGTATTGTTGCAAGAACCGGACGGAAGTCTTATAAAAATATGTTTCAACAGACTACTCGAACTTGACAGAAGAACCACGGGCAGCATGAAACGCAACTGGGTCTCCCAAGTCAGAAAAATTGCCACAGCACTGGAGTTCAACATAGACTGCCTCGAAACGACCAATTCCCCCAAGACCAAAATATTAGAAATCTGTCACTGGCATCTCGAAAACAGCAGCAACTAGACACAGAGAGAATACACCTTTCCAACTACAACCCACTATACAGATACTTTGACTGGGAGAGCCAACCGCATCATCTCATGCAAAACACCAACATTAGCTTCCTGAGGACTTACAGTCAGTTGAGAGTTTGCGGGGCTGAAAGAGTGAAACTCACAGCAAACCACTGCACCTACAAATGGGACGCTACAAAGAGCTGCGAGGTTTGTAACCTCCATGTGCAGGAGACGGCTGCCCACTTCCTCTTTCAATGCCCCGCATACGGCCCCTGAGAGCAACATACCTACGACCCTACATCGAGGAAGGCGCCACCCCATTACAGAACTTGTTCAGACTCCTCGGAGGAAACCCTGACCGAGAGAAAATTAAAAATGTTTACTTGTATACGTCACAAGGACTCAAACTCAGAAGCTTTTTACTAAATGAGTGACCATACTGTGTTCTGCACTTTTTACTGTGTTCCTTGTAATTATTTGTTTATTTAAATTGTATTCTGTCATTGTGTATGTGGTATATCAATGTATTATGTGCATTTGTCAAACCCCTAATACCCCCGGGGTAAAATAGGGCATATCTTATATTATA
>JADMLL010000012.1:6486127-6505943 GCA_016920875.1 Columbicola columbae
CCGGGAAAATGTTTTCGTGGAGGTCCCCGTTTCAGGTATTAATAACGCGTCCTGACTTTTATTTATTTATCAGGTATTCAGTTTCCTTTTTTTGTTTTATGAATTATGGCCGACGTTTATGTGCTCGACGCTTTTCTATTTCCGACCTCTTTGAGACGCAAAAACATTCAAATTCACAACTCGAAAAATAAAACGCGCTACATTCTGTGCATTATTTATGAAACGGATCCTAACAGAACATTGATATGTATAAAAACTTTGAACTGTGCAATATTTTTGAAATGAATTCCGTATTAAAAGTTGTATCATTCATAAAACAAACGGAATGTCCTTTCATTGTTTTTGATAATTAAACGGACAGAGTCAATTTGACTCGTTTACAATTTTATCTAATCAAATTTTCTTTAAATAATGCAGATTACTTAAGTCTTCGAAGTGTGCAAAATCTTTCAAATTAATCCCTCGTCAAACTGTGCATTACTTATGAAATGAGTCCCATTTCAAAATGCAAAAAAAACTACCCACAAACCACAAGGGCGCCATACACAAATTCAACCGTTTCCGGTATTTCGACTTCCGATGAGATTCCGCGGACTTGTTTACATGGGCTATCAATTTAAAACCGCTTCTCTTTGTTTAATTCTCCACAAAAGTGTGCAAAATTTTTGAAATTTAATTCATATCAAAGTGTGCATTACTTATGAAATGAATTCGTTATAAAATTATGCAGTATTTATGAAATAAGTAAGAACAGAGGTTGGCAAATCTTTTCGGACAGCAGTCCATTTTCAAAATAAATTTTTTGAACAACAGCTAAGTATCAAGCTAAGTATACTGTCTAGAGCAGTGATTCCCAAAGTGGTCTATATCGACCCCCAAGGGTCTATGAGAACCTAAAACGGTTCTACGTCTGCGAAATAAAAATTTAGAGGTCCATGAATTCAAAATGGGGTCCACGATAGTAGATCTCAACATACACTGATAGCACCCATCACTATGAAATGAATGATTGCGAAAGTGTGCATTATTTATGAAATGATTATATCCTAAAAATGTGCAGTATTTATGAAACGAATTTGTATCATCAATGAATTTTCCCAAAAAGTGTGCAATATTTATGAAATGATAATATCCCAAAAATGTGCAGTATTTATGAAACGAATTCGCCACAAAAGTGAGCAATATTTATAAAATGATTTCATCCCAAAAGTTTATATCATTTTGGAATGGATTCGGTCCACAGGTGTGCATTATTTATGAAATGAGCTCACCCCAAAAGTGTGCAGTATTTATGTAATTGTTTCGTCACCAAAGTGTGCAAGAAATGTGAAACTAATTTACCCGAAAGTGTGCATTATTTATGAAATAGATTTACCCTTCAAGGTGTCCATTATTTGCGAAACTAATTCCTCACTAAAGTGTGCAATATTTTTGAAATGAGTTCATCTCAAAACTTTGCTATATTTATGAAACACATTGTCCATAAAGGTTTATACTATTTATGTCTGCAAACTCATCCCAGTGTGCGCTAGTTTCAAAAAATTCATTTTTCAAAATTCGCCCGTCAAGTGTGCATTACTTATGAAATAAGAACGAGCTCGTTCGTATATGTTATCTGATAAAAGTTTCAAGTTCTAAAGAAAATTGTAGATGATATACATTATTGAGTCCCAAACTGTTCTATGTCGACCCCCAGGGTCCATGAAATGAAATGGGGGTCCACGATAGCAGTACCCACGACACTGATAGTACCTATTCACTTACATTATACTATTCTATAATATAAGAAGATATACATTATTTATAAAAGTATCTATGAATTAAAAAATTTACTTGACTACAGTGAGAAATTTACAAAAATCAGGTAAGTAGGGGGTCCATCAAAACCGAAAAACATGGCAACGGGTCTGCGCCATAAAAAGATTTGAGAACCTCTGGTCTAGAGCTTATGGACTAAAAAATTAATTATTACGAGCTCAGGTTCAAACATACAGCCAGACAGACAGACAGACAGACTATTTTCAGCTAGACGCATGTGGGAAATTTGATGAAAACCAGTTTAAGCGTTTCTCAGTTTTTCCGTTACATAAATCATATATAATATAATAAAAATGATAATAATGACCTCAGCCAGGAGGAAGGAGGGAGTTGTAAGCATTTTCCAGTAACTGGAACCAGACCGGAAGTTCTACTCAAAAACAAGATCAAATACCATTCCTCTTCTATCAAATTCCCGATTTGAAAAACTTATCTGATATGTTATTAAATTTAACACTCATAAATTAAAAAGGAAATCCTTGACCTTTCTCGATTCGCGGTAAAAAGCTGATTGTTGTCATTCAGGTTCTCCGTTTTAAAAATAGAAGACAGAAAAATTTCCCCCTGATTCGTACCTGGAACGTAAAAGTCTGGATTTATTACACTGAAATGGCTTCCGGCGAATTTTTCCTCCTTCCTCCCGCTACTGGGAAATTTCGTGAAATTTAAATCACTTTGGCTTTAAGCCGAACCGGAGAGGGAATCCACGACCACGATTCCTCGAGTTTAATGGCTTCAACATCCACGAACAAAACTGTTTAGTCTTTCGTAAACAACAATTCGTTACAATGTTTCAACGAAACTTGTACAACATCAATTTGGTGTATAAGTGTTCGGAGGATGGCGAAGAAAATTTTTCGATGAAACGATTTTACTGCTTTTCCAACGGATTTTGTTTTTATTGTAATTCGAGAAAAATAAAAATTAATGTTTCGTGTTCTTTTTCTCTCTCTCTCAGTGACGAAGACCTGTTTGGCCGTCCTAAAATACCTTAGGGAATGTTAAGTGCCTTATAAATTCATGGCACGTGTCCCGAGTCGCAACAACAACAACAACAACAGGCTCCCGGCCCTGTTTTACTTTTCCCGTTTTCCATCGACTTATTACAACACAGGATGTGGATTACAGCTCAAATTTATCATTACTCTCCTCAAATAGTGAGTCAATCTGACTCAACAACCAAACAAGTGTTTGAAATTTGAATTCATAGCTCTGTGGTGTAGTGGTTAAGCCCCAACTAAGTTATAGTCGCTAGTTCAAATCCACCTCCACTCAAAAACGGGTGAAAAACTCAACTACAACTACTATAAATTACTACACTATAACTATAACTATAAATTTGAATTTATCTCCACCGGGCAACCTTCAAATTTACCCGATCGTTTTGGCGGTGATCAGTCCATCATCAAATTCCAGTTAGACGAAGTTGCTCTTCTTACAATCAGCCATTTTGAAATTTGAGAGGAAATAAGTCAAATTAAAGCTGACACATTTTTCGGCCGCCATTTTGAATTATCTTAGATAAATAGTCGTTAAGTTGGTTTGTCCTTCTAACTCAAAACCTGAATTGAGTTTCAAATCAATTTGCTAAAGTTATAGTTCAACTGTAAACTATAAACTTCGTCTGAATTTGATTAGTACGATCAATTTGTTCATTTCTAAAGGCATAATTCTGTCGGCTGGTTTCTTCCTCTGTTTGAAGCTGTTGCCATGTCCCACAATCAGAGACCAGAGTACCAGTCTCTTTGGTCCATCTCCTGTCGTTTTTTCGTACTAGATGACGCACACCTTTCCATTTCATTCTCCTGATGAATTCGACAGCATCGTAGGTACCCAATTCCTTTCTTAAGACAGCTTATCTTCTCACGCAGCCTCCGCTTCATCAGCATTCCTTAACTCAGCAGATATGACTAATAATTCTTATTCCTCACCAAAATGAGTCAATATGGCTCACAGTCAAGAACCGTGTTGAGTTAATTTAACCCACACTCCACAAACTGTTCAAATAAATCTCGTTCCGAATGAATGAACACCGAATCGTTGAAGATTTTAATTACGTAGTACGACTTCCCGTCACCAGATGGCGCACACGTCGAGAGTCTTCCTTCCCAAAACGACAAACATAACAGTCATGTTCAACATTCCTAATTTAAGACAAAAGAAACATAATTAATATCTTAATTTCCGATTTTTATGTTTCTTATACTCTCGACTGATGTCTCTTGTCCGCCATCATTAATTTCATTTTTTTTTCGGGTGCACAGTTGGAAGCCGGTTCCTCCGGTCTGATTTGTGTTCTTAACCGTTTCCAAATTCGGGCCACCATCATTTTTTGTTTTCTGCTTTGTGTTGTTTTTACAACTCTCCCAAGAGACAACGTTTTTCTGTATGCGTGTCGAACACATGCGAAACAAACTATTTCCTATTCATCCATTACCATACTCCGTCGAGTCAAATGGATGGCATTTATGAGTGTCGCTTCTGAGGAATACCAATTACTCAAGAAGACATTCTTCACACAAAGAGGATGTCTCAGGTATGAATTGCGGTTTTCTTTTTACGCGAAACCTTATTCTCTTCACCACAACCCATTCGAGGATCCTTACAAAATGCTTGTCTCTGTTTACCCACACCGCGTAATAAAAATAAAACAATTGCTACCAACTTTTGAAACCTATGTACTTTTCTCTGACCTTTTGTGTCACTCCCGTTTCAATAAAATATCTCCGTAACAAACAAAAAAAATTTTTTTTATTATTTATGAAGTTGGTATCAGTGGTTTTCCTTTTCCTTTTTCTTCTTCTTTTTGGTGACATCCACCATACCACAAGTTGTAATTCCTGATGGCAATTTTTCTTCCAGCTTTTGTAGTTTCTTCTTTTTTATTATCACTGACTCAAATATTATAAACGTTACTTTTACTCGGTTGTAGTTAATTAGTTTAGTTTAGTTTAGTTTGAATCCCTTTTTCTGGGGGTATAGCACGATGTGGTAGAGGATTCGAACTAACAACCATAAATCCCTAGTAGTCAGGTGCTTTTACCACTACACTACAAATCTCCCTAACAATTCAAAAAGCTATAAACCAAAACTTACTGTTACTGACATATATTCTTAGGTGTGCATTATTTATGAAACAATTGCACGCATTTAACCAGAATTTATTCAAAAATACTGCACACTTTTATCAAAAATCCATTTCAAAAATACTGCACGCTTTTAGCCAGAACTCACTTCAAAAATATTGCACACTATTAAAGACAATTCAATCCAAAAGTATTGCACACTATTAAAGAGAATTCATTCCAAAAGTATTGCACACTATTAACACGAATTTATACAAAAATTACTGCACACTTTTATTAAAAATTCATTCCGAAAATATTGCACACTTTTAACAAGATCTTATTTCAAAATATTGCAATAATATTAAAACTCATTTCAAAATATTGCACACTATTAACAAAACTCATTTCAAAATATTGCACACTATTACTTATTTCAAAATATTGCACACTTTTAACAAGATCTTATTTCAAAAATATTGCACACTATTAACAAAAACTCATTTCAAAAATATTGCACACTTTTAACAAGATCTTATTTCAAAAATATTGCACACTATTAACAAAAACTCATTTCAAAAATATTGCACACTATTAACCAGAACTCATTTCAAAAATACTGGACACTTTTAGCCAGAACTCACTTCAAAAATATTGCACACTAAAAAAGACAATTCATTCCAAAAGTATTGCACACTATTAACAAGAACTCATATTCAAAATATTGCACACTGTTAACAAGATTCATTTCAAAAATATTGCACAGTTTTATACGAATCGGTTTCATAAGTAATGCACACTTTTTGAAAAAAATAATTATCATCAAAATATTCACATTTAAACAGTGGATCATTTCATAAATTCTGCACACTCTTGGCAATAATTATTTCCGCACACTTTTATGAGGAACTCATTTCGTAATTATTGCACACTTTCAGCAAGAGATTTGTCTCCAAACACAGAACACTCTCATCAAGTACTCCTTTCATAAATAATGCACACTCATGTATTTCCCCACAAATTTCTTTGAATTCCCTTTCTATTAATTAAATTAGCCCAAGGAAGAGATTTCATTCATGGTACGACTCGAGAAAGAAGAAGAAGAAGAAGAAAAAGAAATGTTAAATGGAAAGTTTAAACTTGTTTTCATTGGTGCCAACATCCTTTACGGCGATCGCCTGGCAATCAACAATCAGTTAATTTAGCATTTTATGTGACAGCCAAGACATAATCCGTTGTTTCGATGTTGTTACACCTATTGTAACCGTTTGTTGTTGTTTTTGCTCTCTCTCTCTCTCTCTCTCTTTTATTCTTCTTTTCGAGAAGAGGCATTATGCCAAACGAGATTTTTCAATTATTAAAATCGACAAACAAAAAAAAAAACGGCACGCCACTCATCGTACTTTTCACGATTATACCTCGGGTAATGTTGTCAAACAAACCTGAATCCTGAAATTTTTCATCATCTTCATCTTCCTCTTATTCCTTTCATTCATTATGCGAGGTTTGAATGAAGTTGTGAAAATTCAAAAATGCAAATGGAACATGTAATTACGGGCTCAAAGATGTCATAATTCGAAACGAGTGAAGGGAAACCCATTTTCCTCTTTTTCTTGAGAAACGCATCGATTTTGATGTACCGCGAAATGTGAAACTTTCGTAAAACAAGTGAAGACTATGAAGAGAGGAGAGAGGGAGAAGGGAAAGAGATGAGCTCGTAACTGCCCATACTGTAAAATGAAAGCTGAATTTTACTAAAAGACAAAAAAGTGTGCAATATTTATGAAACCAATACGTTCAACAAGTGTGTCGTATTCGTGACATCCATTTGTTTCATCCATGTGGATGAATCCTTTTCACAAATGAATAAGTCGATTTACAAGTTATACTCAATCCAATCAAGGTCTTATTTCAAAAGTAATGCACAGTTTGATGGTGAATCCATTTCAAAAATAATGCACACTTCAGAGGAATACATTTGGAGAAATTCCAAATGTGACAAATTTAGTGCAGAAGTCGGCTTATAAGTTATACACGTCCTCCTATTAAGGACTTATTTCAAAATTAATGCACAGTTGAGAGGAATACGCATAAAGTAGACGAATTTTTCACTATAAGATACACTTGTTGCGCGAATTTTTCATAAATAATGCACACTTTTGGCGACAGATTTAATGAAGAAGTCGATTTACAAGTTATATGCACTCCAATCAAGGTCTTATTTCAACAGTAATGCACAGTTTGATAGTGAATCCATTTCAAAAATAATGCACACTTGAGAGGGAAACATTTGGAAAAAATTATTTTCACAAATATGAACACAATTTCTCCATAAATACTGCACACGCCTTACGACAAATTTCGTGAAGAAGTCAATTGATAAGTTAGACACACTCCAATCAAGAATTTATTTCAAAAGTAATGCACACTTTGATAATAAACTCATTTCATATTAAAATGCTTATTTGAGAGTACATGTATACTCCTCCTAAGTGTGCATTATTTTTGAAATAGTTCCTTGTTTAAAGTGTGTCTAACTTATCAATTGACTTCTTCACGAAATTTGTCGTTAGGCGTGTGCAGTATTTATGAAGAATTGTGTTCATATTTGTGAAAAGAATTTTTTCCAAATGTTTCCCTCTCAAGTGTGCATTACTTTTGAAATAAGACCTTGATTGGAGTGCGTATAACTTGTAAATCGACTTCTTCATTCATTCTGTCGCCAAAAGTGTGCATTATTTATGAAAAAAATTCGAGCAAAAAATGTATCTTATAGTAAAGAAAAATTCATCTCCTGTATGCGTATTCTCTCAACTGTGCAATATTTATGAAATGACTTTACTATCAAAGTGTGCATTACTTTTGAAATAAGTCCTTAATAGGAGTGGGTGTATAACTTATGAGCCGACTTCTTCACCAAATTTGTCACTAAGCCTGTGCATTATTTATGAAATGGATTCACTTTCAAAGTGTGCATTACTTTTGAAGTAAGACCTTGATTCGAGTGTGCTTATAACTTGTAAATGAACTTATTCATTAAATCTGTTGCCAAAAGTGTGCATTATTTATGAAAAAAGTTGTAGTTTCCCCGAATACGTGTTTGAATCATAGAGGTGAGGAAGGTGTAGGAGCAAAATAGGAGAAACTAGAAGAAGAAATTAGGAACAAGAATGTAGAAGGATCATAGATGATCAGAGATAATGCGCACCATAAATCCTCCTAAAACTAATTAGTATTATGTGGTATTCCTAAAACAATGTAGTGATCATGTAAAAAAGTGTGCATCATTTATGAAACGAACACAAAACCTTTTACAACGACACTAGAACGAATTACTACAGCAGTTACCCACAGCAAAAGAAAGGCTAGTAAGCAAGACTAGACCCAGACAGCAAAGACTAGTCAACTAGACTAACAATAGGTCCTCTTCCTCCTTCCAGAAGGGAAGCCATGAATGAAAATTTCTCCACCGGGTTGAAAGTACAGGAAGAAACCACACACACACACCACACTCTCTCACACAACACATGGGAGTCTAATAGCTTCATTTATGTAGTCACAAATCAGAGGATTTGACATGTGACGCGGTGAACAATACCAGCATAAGAGAAAGACAAACGTAAATACAATACGGTAATAAAAAAAGGACGGCGGGAGGAGGACGAGGGAGAAGTGTATACCTCAAAACCTGTCGCTCATACGGTAAGGTAAACACTGAAACCTGATACGTTTCAAGGAAAAATTATTACTGACTCGATTCTCCCGAGGGGTTATGCTAGGTTATTATTGTTTTTTAGAAAGTAGTTGGTGTTCATCAAAATGTCTTCCGCGGTAGACGTTTTTATGCAAAAGAAAAGAAAGAATCAAAAGACAAAAGGGAAGTAACGTTCTTTCTGGAATTTATTTATTTATTTATTATTTATTAACCGGAGGAGTTTTAAATCTAAAAGAGAGCAACATGACGTCCATTTTGAATTTGTCTTCAGGATTTTTTTCTCTCAAAATGGCGGTGCTTTCTGATTTTCCTTTCTCGCTGATTTTGTGAAAAAGGGGAAACTGTTATGTCAACACAGACTCAGCTATTTTAGTCAGGTTGGGTTAAATTTGGAGGAATAGTTTGGTTGTTTAAAATGAGAAACGACATACAACAGGATGTACAGATCAGAAACGAGGGTCATAAAATGGTAAAGAAGAAACAAAGAGAGTCTGAAGAAGAAGACGCGAACAAAAAGAAAAATAGACGGAAAAAGAAAGAGTAGAGTCAAGAGGAGGAAAGATCCAAAGAGACAAACATGCAAGTTAAAAGAAGAGAGAGGGAGAAAGAGAAAGCCAGAGTAGATAAGAATGAAAATAAAACAGAAGAGAGGAAGAAGAACTGAGAAAGGAAGACAAAAGTAAAAACAAGAAGGTATAGGGTGTAAGAAAGATGTAGATTCTGAAGAAAAAGACAGAGAAATGGGACAAAGAGCCACCACAGTCATAGAAAGTGACCAGTCACGACAGCAGAAACCTTATTAAAAATATCTCTTTCCAAATTTAAAATTCAGGTACGTCACTGATAGCCAAATCTTATCGAAAGATACCACTAAGGTATCACTATCTACACTTCTAAGCGAAACCTCTTGACGCCCAAATAAGCCCAAAATCCTGACACCAATACCCTATCTCCCCACCTCCTCTAAATGAATTGAAAACCAACACCAGCCTCCTCACCCATCCTTCGCCCCAACCCCCTCCACCCGCCCCCCGAAATTCTAAAAAGTCACAAGTTGAAGGACTGTTAGAACCTGAAATCACTGCCCTTTACCCACCAAACTCCTTTTTCCTAATTAATTAATACAACAACTAATTAAAACATTTCTTTAGCACATAATAAACATAAAAACACAGAGAGAGAGGAGGATGGGGAGGGAGGAGGGAGGAAAGAACAAACCGACAAACAATTTTCCTCAAATTCCAAAAAAGTCAAAACGCTTAATTAATTCGTTAATAATTACGGATAATTAAAATTTTGTGGTTTTCTTTCTCTGCTCAAAGACCAGATGGAAATTAACTGAGGCCACGCATAATTAAAATATTTCCTGAATGAAAAGTCCTCCGAGGCTCCCATTCGAATCCTTATACATTCATATCATATTCACTCAAACGATTTCTAGCCTACGGTCCTGTTTTTAATACAACTCGATGACCAGTTATGTAAACAAATTTGTATTATAATTTTTAATGAACAGTCTTTCAGTAAATTGTGCATTACTTCTGAAACCATTTCTTTCTCTAAGTGTGCAAAATTTATGAAACCATTAATTCGTATGAGTGTGCATCATTTATGAAACTATTTCTTCCTATTAGTGTGCAATATTTATGAAACCATTACTTCGTATGAGTGTGCATCATTTATGAAACTATTTCTTCCTATTAGTGTGCAATATTTATGAAACCATCACTTCGTATGAGTGTGCATCATTTATGAAACCATTACTTCGTATGAGGAGTGTGCATCATTTATGAAACCATTTCTTCCTATTAGTGTGCAATATTTATGAAACCATTACTTCGTATGAGTGTGCAATACTTATGAAACAATTTTATTAGGTGTAAAATTTATAGTGTGCATCATTTATGAAATAGTTTCTTCCTAAGAGTGTGTTATACACTCATAGGAAGAATTACACACTACACATAAATTTTGCACACTAATAGGAAGAATTGGTTTCATAAGTATTGCACACTCATACGAAGTAATGGTTTCATAAATATTGCACACTAATAGGAAGAAATGGTTTCATAAATGATGCACACTCATACGAAGTAATGGTTTCATAAACAGTGCACAAAACCATTTGGTCTAGTAGTGTGCAATATTTAAGAAACCAATTCTTCTCAAAAGTGTGCATTATTTATGAAATCATTATACCTCATAAGCTTGCATTATTCATAGAAGTACATGCGAAGTCCACGTCCATAAAAATGTCTTCACGAACTTATCTTCATTCCTTCGATTCCGAGCCTACGGTCCTGATTTTATTACTATGGCCTGTTATGTAAACAAGACTATGAAAAGTCGCGAAGGAAAAAAATTTTTTTCTTTCCGACTGCCTCCAAAACCTTGGAAACGAAACAATAAAAAACGGCAAGTTTTTCAAAAATGTCCAATAATTTGTGTTGACACCCGGAAAAATAAAATTTAACAAACGAGGTCACAAAAAAGTTGACTCAGAGGACACCCCCCACGCCCCCGCGCCCCTATAGGCCCCCTTCAAAATAAAAACAAAAAAGGCTTTTATGTTCTTGTACTAATATCATTATTATTGGTCTTTTAAATTTGGAAATGAGGAAATGGGCCGCGAAAACCGTTTAGCGTTTTTGGAGCATAGGGGAAGGGGGCCCACAAACAAATTTTAAGACGACCGTGAAGCCGGGCTATTCAACAAAATGGAGACTTTTGAGGGGTCTTAACGAATGACTTCGTATTTGAGATCCGATTTGAAAGTTCGAAGACTTCCTCTGATTCACGAGTCTTTTCGCGAATTTAGTGCTGCTGATACTGTCGTCCAATGCTGCATGGAAATTATATCAGCTTGCGATTCCTTTCAAAAATACTGCACGAATCAAGCAAAGGTTTTCAATGTAAATGTTGAAGGAAACTCATACTGAGAACACGGCAAACTGTGATTAAAAATTTTTATCAAAAGTCTTGCACACTATGAAGGGAAACTCATTTGAATATTGAACACTCGTTGGACATCGTAAGTCAAATTGTATTTCAAAACCATTGCACACTCTTAGAGAAACTTCAATTTAAAAATATTGCACACCGTAGGCAAAAATTCATTTCAAAAGTATTGCACACTCTGGGTGAAAACTCATTTCGAAAATATTGCAAACCTCAACTTGAAAAAGTACTAAGTAAGTAGTATTGAAAAACCTCACTTCAAAAGTACTGCACACTGGTGAAAAACTCATTTCAAAAGTATTGCACACATTTAACCAGAACTCATTCCAAAAATTTTGCACACCCTAGGCAAAAAATTTATTTAAAAATTATTGCACACTTTGGTGGAAAACTCATTTCAAAAATATTGCACACTAATAATCAGAACTCATCCCAAAAATATTGCACACTTTATCAAAAATCCATTTCAAAAATACTGCATACTTTTAGCCAGAACTCACTTCAAAAATATTGCACACTATTAACACGAATTTATACCAAAATCACTGCATACTTTTATCAAAAGTTCATTCCGAAAATATTGCACACTTTTAACAAGAACTTATTTCAAAAATATTGCACACTTCTATCAAAAATCCATTTCAAAACTACTGCACACTGGTGAAAAACTCATTTCAAAAGTATTGCACACATTTAACAAATTCATTTCAAAAATATTGCACACTTTTAACAAGAACTTATTTCAAAATATTGCACACTTCTTAAAAATCCATTTCAAACTACTGCACACTGGTGAAAAACTCATTTCAAAAGTATTGCACACATTTAACCAAAATTCATTTCAAAAATATTGCACACTTTTAGCCACAACTCATTCCAAAAATATTGCACACCGTAGGCCAAAAATTTATTTAAAAATTATTGCACACTTTGGTGGAAAACTCATTTCAAAAATACTGAACACTTTTTATTCAAAACTTCACGTCTTTCCGTAACCCCCTCTTTAAGTGAAAAATTCATTTCAAAAGTAATGCACACCTCCGTCAAGAATCGTAAGTGACGCACACAGATAATCAGAAGCAGAGGAAAAGAATTTCGCAGAATTCAAACAAAAACGATGGAGATTCCAGCATCCCATCTCCCTCATTTTAAGGTTCGACATCTTCATTTACGTCTTCTGATCGTGAGAACATTCAAATCGCTGACGTATTACCACCAGATTAGGCTTTCCACTTCTCCATAATAATAATGATGATGATGATAATGATAATAAAATATTCTGACGTCACGATGTTAAATTTGAAGGATTTATGCGAGATTCTGTGTACCAAGTACCATGTACGATGATAACGTGACGATTTGTATTCAATGGTCTCTCGATGCGAACACTGATATTTCCAGTTTATGTATTATCGTAATTTATTTATTAATTTATTATAATATTTTTATTAGGTTTAGGTGGCACCATAAACAAATTTCATTATGGACTGCCACTGAGAACTGTCTGATTCGAGCGAATTATTTATTTATTTTCCTCCGACAAACTTCCGCCTTGTTGTTGTTTGGTTTCGGAGTATAGCGCTGGATAAACTTCAACAAGAACCAAATCAGAATTCGTAATTTTTATAATAAATTTTATTGAAACAGTTGAGGTCTTGTTTTATGCGATAAATGCGAATCGCTGACTAACAATCCTATCGATGGGAGTTCGTTCAAATCTTTTAAACCTTCAAAGACAGCATATTGATATCAATACATCAAATAATCTCTGAGTGAGTATCGCAATACTCTTACTCCGATTAAGCACTAAATGATTGTCCTTAAAGTGTGCAATACTTATGAAATTAGTCAGTCGTTAAGTGTACAATATTTTTGAAATGAAATGTTCAGGGAAGTGTGCCATATTTATGAAATGAAAAGTCGACGACAGTGTGCAATACTGATAAAATTAAATGTTCAGGCAAGTGTGCAATACTCTTGAAATGACTAGTCTACGAAAGCGTGCAATATTTTTGAAATGAAATGTCCACGGAAAGCGTATTTATGAAATAAAATGTTCAAAAGTGTGCAGTTTTTATGAAATGAAATGTCCACGGAAGTGTGCAGTATTTATGAAATAAATGTCAGAGAGTGTGCGATATTTGAATTAAAACCCACTAAAGTGTGCAATATTTATGAAATGAAATGTCCACGGAAGTGTGCAGTATATATGAAATAAAATGTTCAAGAGAGTGTGCAATATTTTTGAATTAAAAACCCACTAAAGTGTGCAATATTTATGAAATGAAATATCCACATAGGTGTGCAGTATTTGTGAAATAAAATGTCCACGGAAGTGTGGAGTACTTAGGAAATGAAATGTTCAGGCAAGTGTGCAATATTTATGAAATAAAAGGTTCACAAAAGTGTGCAGTATTTTGAAATAAAATGTTCAGGCAAGTGTGTAATATTTATGAAATGAATAGTCTACGAAAGCGTACAATATTTATGAAATGAAATATCCACAGAGGTGTGCAGGATTTGTGGAACGAAATGTCCACGGAATTGTGCAGTATTTATGAAATGAAATGTCCACAAAAACTTGCATTATATTTGAAATACAACATTAAACGAAGGTGTGCAATACTTTTGACATCAAAATCCAAGAGCAACGCGGCGATTTTTGGTCATCCTTACCACCCTTAAGATAGGTATGCACTAGTGATATAGAGTAGTACCACCAGACAACATTTTCCCCGATGTGTGTGCAATATTTTTGAAACAAGCTCTTTCCTTTTCCTGTGCAATATATATGAAACGGGCTCTTCGTATAAATTTGCATCAGTTACGAAATGAAATATTCACGACAGACTACAGTATCAATAAAAATTTTATGAATTGAAATTGACATATTTTATGAGAATCAAACTCATACTAAAGACTGCTGCTGCTGTTGCTGATTAATCAAAAAAATTGTTTAACCTTAAACACCTCCCCCTGCCTCCATTTTGATTTTTGACAAATTTTCTTTTAGACCAAAACCAAAACGTCCGGGGGCTTTGACGATGTGCTTGCTTCGTTTCTGCACTGCACTGCACTGTCTCTTCACTCATTTCCTCCTTTATTGACTTGACCTATTGCATCAATCAACAATTTACACATTTACAACAAAATTCTTCATTTACAGGTTTTGAAATTTTTTTCTTTCTCTTCTTTTTGTCTTCTTCCTCCCCCGTCCCTCTCTCTCTCGAAACCAACAAAAAGAAGAAAATATTTGTGAGTGTGTGTGTGTCCTCGGGCTGTTTGCCATTAATAGTTGTAGAGAAACGCTTCGAGTTAAAAAACTATTTCTTAGAAAAATTCTAGGCCGATTAATAAATTATTGTGATTAATGTGAAGTTTCTCTTCGGCTAGATGATGCAGTAGATGATGAACTCTTTCCCTTCATCAATCTACTCCTTGTTTCTACTAGAAAATATTCACAAATTACCTTTTTAACTTAAATAATAAATCTACACTTAAATCATTTTCAAAATTTATCTTTTAACGCTCGCACGTAGACAAGTTCAATAAATAAATAAATTAACAAGTTACAAGAAAAATGCAACAAGAAATTATTTCCTTTCTTTGATTTCGTCAAGGTGCGTTTTAACACTCTCTCTCTCTCTCTGGGAGAAAAGTTCATTTCAAAAGTATTGCACACTCTGGGGAGAAATTCATTCCAAAAGTATTGCACACTCTGGGGAAATTCATTCCAAAAGTATTGCACACTCTGGGGAGAAATTCATTCCAAAAGTATTGCACACTCTGGGGAAATTATTCCAAAAGTATTGCACACCGTGGGCAAAAAAATTTATTTCAAAAATATTGCAAACTCTGAAAGAAAAGTTCATTTCAAAAATATTGCACACTCTAGGGGGAAATTCACTTCAAAAGTATTGCACACTCTGGGGGGAAATTTATTTCAAAAATACTGCACACTCTGGGAGAAATATTCATTTCAAAAGTATTGCACACTCTGGGAGAAAACTTATTTCAAAAATATTGCACACACTCTGGGAGGAAAAATTCATTTCAAAAATATCGCACTCTGGGAGAAAAGTTCATTTCAAAAATATTGCACAGTCTAGGGGGAAATTCACTTCAAAAGTATTGCACACTCTGGGAGAAATTCATTTCAAAAGTATGCACACTCTGGGAGAACACTTTTGACACATAGATCCTTCATAAATATTTAACAAAGTCATGACAAACACCTTTATAAACTATTAAAAACTACTGTCACAAGTGTGCACTACTTATGAAATAGATTCTCTCTCTATCAAAAGTGATACTTAATAATAAAACAAATCCTTTACTGTGCATAATTTTTGAAAAAGGCCCTTGGTAACTCTTAGTTTATATAAAACATAAGAAACTTTTGATACATCTGTGCATTATTTATGAAACATATCCTACGTAAATTTAAACTTAGATTCAATCCATAAATAATGCACACTTTTAACTGACAGCTCATTCATAAATCCTGAACACTTTCATGACGAAGTAAGCTATAATACCACACACTTTTGGAGAGGTCTCATTTCAAAATTACTGCACGCTTTTGAGGGATCTATTCTTTTGTCGAAAATTCGTTTCAAAAGTATTGCACGTTTTTGTCAAGATCACATTCTTTAGATTCTTCACTCCATCTAAAAATCGATTTCATACATATCCCCACTTCGACGTGCTGTTTCCAAATTCCTACAGATATTCTATAACTTCCTAGACTAAACTACAGAGTAACTGTCTCTGTGCTCATCCCCTACATGAATTTAAAAAGTCTACAGAATTTGGTTTGGGTATTCCGGTGTAATCGTGGCACATACATACAAACAAACCCGAGAGACAATTCATTCTAAGCTATACAAATAAGACTGACTATAGTATAGTCAATCTCTTTATCCAACTGTCGGTCTCTTTATTCTCATTCTTGCTTACGTCACTTCCGCCCAAAAAAATTTTTCTTTAAATTCTTGATCTCCTTCAGTTGAGGCAGTCTGCCGTCCCATTCTATCAAGCGATTAGACTCCGATTTAGGAAATGAACCACTTGTCCCAACACATAAGGACTTGTTGTCTTACGCGGTGGCAGTTGTTGACGGTTTATGTCATCTTATCTCTTTCTTTGAGAACATAACTCCGTTTGTTGACATCCTCCTCCTCCTCCCACCACCTTTGTTCATCCTCTTTTCTTCTCCTCAAAGACAATATTCATTATAATATAACGAGTGTTAAGATGAGAATGATTAGCAATTCAAAACGGATGGAACAGGTTTGTCGAAAATGCAAAACCTAGCCTCTTGCAAAAGAAGACAACCGCAGAAGAAGAAGAAAAAAAACGAAAACGCACAAAAAAAAAGAAAACAAAACAAATGGAATCGCACACAAAAGCCATTAAAACCTGTACCTGTTGTTGACACTTTATCATACCTGTAAAGCAAACTTGAAGATAGTTGAACGACCCTCTCTCTTTCGATTCCTTCGTGACACAAAAGAATAAAAATCTTTCCGAAGAGTTTCACTCGAGAGGAACGCGACACAACTAGCAGACGAAATCTTCTTTTTTTCTTTCTGTCCTCTGCGTTCTGTTTTCAAAATCCTAATCGCTTTCTGTCATTTGAAGTGTAATAATATAAATAGCTCAGTCGAAAAACGCAGCGGGTGCACCGGACTTGCACCCGCCATTTAGATCCATCCGTCGATAAAATTGATTCGAGATCTCCTAGCTCTTAGTTTTCGGGAGATGCTGCACGACCTACTTTGGACCCGATTCTTATCGTTTCTAAATTAACTTTTGGCTCGCCCCGCGGATGATAATCTCTTCGCAGACCTATCCTGCGGTGTTTGTTATTGACGTGATCCCTAACGCATATGTCACATCTCATTTCTCAATGACTCCATTGTGGTGGCTTCGTGACTTGGTAAAAGTTCTTCGGCGGGAGGAGATAGACGAGAGGGGTGCCAAGTTGAGATTGATTTTGGTTTGGTTACCAATTTTCCCTGACAGAATTTTTCGTGACGGTAACATCTTCCTGTACTCTGTACAGTGGTTGCAAGAGTCACAAAACATTCGGGGATCGATTCCGTTTTCATTTACAATTCCCACAAATCGGGTCTTCTTTTACGCGACTGAAATACTGAATCCCATTCAAACACCTACTTAATTTCCCTCATAAATAAGAGAGGGTTTATTCCAAAAGTAATGCACAATTTTATAGAGAATACATCTCAATAACTATCTAAAATATTACTTCCAATAAATAATGAACAACTAGTTGAGAGCCTTATTTCATAAATAGTGCACACTCTACAATAAACACTTTTTTAAAAATTGCACGCTTCCTGGTTAATCAATTTCATAAATACTGCACACTTGAAGGAGGACTCATTTCCTAAGTAATGTAGACTTTCATAAGAAATCAATCTCATTGGACGCACCCGTACAAACATTTCATTTCAAAAATAATGCACAAAAAATTAAAAGTAATCGTGCTCATAAAAACTTTAATTAAAACTGAATAATTCATTCCAAAAGTAATGCACGATTTCGTAGAGAATTCATTTCAATAACTATATACGATATCAAGTTATTATTTTTCATAAATACTGCACACTTTGTTGAGAGCCTCATTTCATAAATAATGCACACAATCTGTACAATTGGTTTTGAATGTAACACAGTAATAATCAAACACACAGTGTATAAGGCACGTTTTGTAAGAAACTCGTTTCATAAATAATGCACACTTTGAGGAAATTTTATTTTTATTTGAAACCCACGATTGAGCAGTGAATCCGTTTCATAAATATTGCACAGTTTTTTCCGAAAATCGTTTTACGAATACTAAATACTCTCGCAAAGTTTTTATTTCACATGAAAAACTCTTCTTATAAGTAAAATTATCTTTGAAGCTTTGTTGATAGCCTCATTTCATAAATAGTGCACAGTGCTGATGGAAAATTACTCTTCAAAAATTTTAGCATTTGAGGATAATCAATTTCAAAAATATTGCACACTTGAAGGCGACTAAGGAATATGCACTTTCATAAATAATAAACGCACCTTGAAAAGCATTTCATTTCAAAAGTAATGCACAATAACTTAAGACTTATTGGTCTAATGAATGTTGCTTTATTTAAAGAGGAAGTTCATTTCAAAAGTAATGCACGATTTCATATAAGAATACGCATAAAACGAGATCCCAGTAGGTACTTAGTTGACTAAATTTGATCAAATAAGCGCTGATTTAATCACAACTCCTCTAAGCGTAGTTTCAAGGTCACTTAAGGTTATTACCGAGTAAAAAAAATTTTTCAAAATTAATTTAGTGACCAAAGCTCTTATGCTAAACAGCAACAGCCCTAAAAATAAATTTCTCTTCCCCAAGATTCAAAAAATAAAAATAAATTTCTGGTAGAAATGGCAAAGAGCCTGAAACATTACGCATGCGTACACTTTCTGTCTTTTGTCAAAGCTGAACAATAAAGGTTCATTCACCTTAACGGCACCTACAAAAAGAAAATCAATTTCGAGGAATTCCTTTGTAACAAAAGAAAAAAATGCGATAAAATAAAATTTAGGTGAGATTTCCAGTTGTAAAAGACAATCTGCAAATCTCAACAACCCACCTTGTAGGAGTTCTTATAGACAAAGATTTGACACATGCAATCAAACTTCATTTCATAAATAATGCACATAAATTCCATTTCAAAATGGAGCATTTACACATAAGAACTCGTCTCACTAACCTAACTCCAATGGAACCGATAACAACATCTGCAACTACACGCTACAAACGAAACAAAACATTCCCCAAAGTGTGCATTATTTATGAAATGAATTCCTCAAAACAAAATTTATTCATAAATATTCCTCATTACAAATAAATTTACTGTGAGAGTGCAGTATTCGTAAAACGAATTTCTTATAGGGCTGTGCATTATTTATGAAACGGTTTCACTGCGTAGATTTCAAATAAAAATAAAACCACCTCAAAGTGTGCATTATTTATGAAACGAGTCCCTTTTAAAAACGTGCTTTATATAATTCTTCTTCCCGTTTGGTTATTACTGTAATAAATTCAAAACCAATCCTACATAAAGTGTGCATTATTTATGAAACGGTTTCACTGCGTGGATTTCAAATAAAAATAAAACCTCCTCAAAGTGTGCATTATTTATGAAACAGATCACTTTTAAAAACGTGCCTTATATAATTCTTCTTCCCGTTTGGTTATTAC
>JADMLL010000012.1:6506043-6631712 GCA_016920875.1 Columbicola columbae
AACTTGCATTATTTATGTAGAAAATTTCAGTACAACTGTGCATTATTTATGAAAGATTGCCTCAATACATCATTTCAGTAAGATGCCTCAAGTGAATGTCTCAGTTCATCATTTATGTAAGAAATTTTCGATACAAATCTGCACTACTTATGAAAGACACTCTCCACACAACTGTGCAATATTTATGAAAGAGATTCCTGATTGAAATGTTCATTATTTACAAAAACAAAAAATTTCCAAAACCCAGGATATTTATTTGAAAAATCTGTAACAAAATGGCCGTTATTTTTTTTCACATAAATCTTCTACGAGTATCCATTACTTCTAAAACGAGTTCATTGTACCTAAATGCGAAACCTTGTTCCAAAACCTTTTTAGTTATGAGAGACTTTCAAGTACGGTTGCGAAAGTTTCAAAAAACCAAAATTTTCTCCAAAAATTATTTTTTATTTCCTTACTTTCTAAGTAACACGAAACCAATCTTTATTTTCTTATTTATTTTTATTATTAATAATTACTTTCAATTTTTAATATTTTTTTCCATTTAATAAAACTTTAATAAAAATAAAAACCAAAACAATAAAATAAATAAATGAATAAAATGTTGATGTTTACCTTTGAGATTTTCCCCATAAAAATTTCCAAATTTGACTCCCACAAAATTACCATAACCCGCCGGACACCTCCAAAAATAAAAATTTATAACCACGGACTCGCTCCAAAATCAAATTTTATTTTTATCGCCATTCAAAATCCTTCCTTCAAATTTCGTTCACCAAATTGCTTTGACCTGAGTTTCAACAAAATTTAAAAACGGGACAGTCAAGTCCTTGCCACTCAGAAGCTTAAAACCTGAACCTTAAAAACCTAAAACACAAATTCTACGAATGGACTACAACACATAAACCCACAAAAACCTTTCAGTGCATAATCTAAGTATGAAAAATTAATTTTAATTCAACAGGGAACCGATAAACAAACTTAGATTTCGCAGAACTCATCATTTTTGGGAAAAAATTTGGGGGTATTTAGTAGAAATTACATTTTGGTTTGTTTGTTGTTTTCTTAATGCAGATAAAGTCGCAAGACTTTTTTTTCTTAAATTTTCGCCGGAGGACAACACGCGATACCTCAAAAATGAAAAAAAATTTTTTTCTCTCTCTGATTGGCTTATAAGACCGAACGGGAAAGTCATCTTTTCATTTATTTTATTTATTTACTTATTTATTAACATAATGTGTTTGTTTATTATTAATTAAACAGGTTTTTGTATCTCGGTATTGGTGGTAATTGCGCGGTCGACGATTTTTTTCCTTTTGTTTATGTGATTCCCGTCGGCGGAAAGAGAATGAAAGAAGAGGAGTCAAAACTAGAAAAGATGACAGAGAAATTAGCTAAGAAAGAAAAACACAAAATACAGACTTGGCAGAAGAGAGAGAAAAAGGGAAGTGCATAGGTCAAGAGAGGAAATAACTACAAACTAAACTAAACATAGAGAAAGGGACTGAATCTTGTACTGACAGACACAAACTAAAGGAGAAAATGGGAAAAGTAGTTGATGAGAAAGGACCAATATGAAAAGAAGGAATCCAAAAAATAACAAAAACGAAGGAAACAGACACTGAAGACTAGAAAATGTCAGAAAAAGAGAGACTAAATACAAAAAATAGACAAAAACAACAGGAAAACTGAAAAGAATATCAGGAAAGAAGTTTGAGACAAAGACAGACAAAAACCAAAGTCTACAACAGAGACAGAAAGACGAATACTAGAAGACAGGATATAAGAGAACAACATCAAACCCAAATACTATAATATACTGAGCTGTCGATAAATACGTGTATAAATTATGAAACAAATTTTTATAGACATTGAGCAGTACTTACAAAAGGAGTATTCCTACAATTGTGCATTATTTATGAAAGAAATTCTCGATAGTAGTGTGCATTATTTATGAAAAAAATCCTGATGCAAGTATCATTAATGAAACAAATGTCTGGATAAAAGTGTGCATTATTTAAGCAAAAATTATTAAAAGAATTTGTGCATTATTTATGAAATGAATGTCTTGACATAACTGTGCATTATTTATGAAAAATGTCTGATAAAATGTGATTTAGCAAAAATTATTGAGAGAATTTGTGCCTTATTTATGAAATGAATTCTTCCAAATTGTGCATATTTATGAAAGAAATGTCTTGATATAACTGTGCATTATTTATGAAATGAATTTTTGTGGAAATTGTACATTATTAAGAAAAATCCTGATGCGGGTGTGCATTATTTATGAAACAAATGTCTGGATATAAGTGTGCATTATTTAAGAAAAAATTATTGAAAAATTTGTGCATTATTTATGAAATGAAAATTTATGAAAGAATTCTTGATAAAACTGTGCATTATTTATGAAACAAATGTCTTGATATAATGTGCATTATTCAAGAAAAATTATCAGATAAAAGTGTCATTATTTATGAAAAATTATACAGAATTTGTGCATTATTTATGAAAATAATTCTATACACAAGTGTGCATTATTTATGAAAAAAAATCTCCTGATGCAAGTGTCCATTATTTAAGGAAAATTATCGAAAGAAGCATTATTTATGAATTTACTTTATATAAAATTCGTGCATTATTTATGAAAGAAATTCTTCACACAAGTGTGCATTATTTATGAAAGTAAGTCTTAACTCAACTGCACAATACTTAAGAACTTTTCAAGCCACTACATCAAACCTAAACAAGGCCCCAAAAAGAACTCAAATCAAGACAAATGAGAGAGAAACGGTAACAAAAAAGGCCCTAACCACACAAATTTAAAAACATATAATATAAAAATAAGATCAAAAAGAAACAAAGACGAATAACGGTCAGACAACATGTAGACAATCCAGAAGAAGAATCCAATCGCCTGAGGCCCAAATCAAAACAAAACCAAACTATTAACCAGACAAGAGTTGAGAAACACTCATCCCATCTCATTCGTGAAAAACCAGTGTTCTCGTTCTTCCGACGGTTCCATCGACTAACATTTGACTCAAAACACAGACACACATGCACAACATGCAAGCACAAACCTGGATTTTGACCATTTACAAAACACAAAAAACGTCAAAAACCTCATAAAATAAAAATCGGGGGCCCATCGTAATTATAGTTCGAAATAGACAAGTAAAAAATTAAATCAAAAAAATCGAGGCCCGAGTGGAATTAATTATGAATTGACCATCTCTTCGTCCCACTCAATTAGCATCCGTTGGCAGAAGACGTTTAAAATTGGTTTCGACCCCCCGGAGAATTAATAGCGGCACGTATTCTGGATTTTGGGTTCTCCAAATAGAATCTCATGGCAATTTAACACGGGTAGCTTCGCACTTGTCGCTCGCCCTGTAATTAGCCGTTTTCCCTGTCTCTGGCCAAAGGCAACCTCAATAAATTTCCTCCGTACCAAAATGTAACGTCCCAAAATTCATCTCGGACCTTGTTCTCCGTGAACACATATTCCGCCATCTTTGTTTCTCCCTTTCCCGACGCACCGACATACATCTCTACCTGAATGTCTCATCCTCCAGACCTGTTTTCCCGATATTATGTGCGATAATTATTTTGGTTTCAAAATTATGGTTGTTCCTCATTTTTTGGGGGAGGTACAGGTACAAGATGTCTTCGTTGGTAAGAAAGAACCAATGCTGAATGAACCAATTTCAATTTGATACACGTGTCAGTCACCATTAAAACCACTCCTCACGTGTGGACTGTTATTATAAACTCATACCCCACAATACTAAATGGTTGACTTACCGGCATTTCATAAATACTGCACATAATCCAAACTGGGTTCCTCCAGCCTGTAAAAGACAAAACAGTAACGTTAGTTATATCAAGCAGATTCAACACTTCATTTTATTTATTTATAAAAATTCATTCAAAGTAAAGGTTTAAACAGGTTGGCCAACCTAAATCCATCAAGTCATAAAATATATGAACCTTCACCAACTGAAATAAAAAAAAAATCATTTAGATTCAAATCGGGTGTCTCTCAGAAGAGAAAAACAAAAAAAACTTTTAGTAAACCGGAGACGGAAAAAAGCAGGAATAAAAACCTATCATCGTTAAAATGGGTACCTGCATCCTCAGGTTGCACACTCTCCTATAAGCTGAAACGACAACAAAAAGAACCCGAAGGATTTTTCTTTATTTCTTTCTTTTACCGGAGAGAAACTGATTTGAAATTCCGATTCCGTATGCGAGGAAACATCATGTCGTATGAATGTGAAACGAATATGGAATCTAGGTTCAGAACCTACTACCTGTGACTACATGTCTACTTTCTTTCAAATCCATACAAAATCAGAAACGATATTCTTGGAGTAAGAGACATACGAACTATTCATGAAAGTGTGCGATATTTATGAAAGGTATTCTCCTCTCGTAGGTTTGTTTCAAACTAAAATTCTCTTTAAACTGTGCATTAATTATGAAACGATCACTATGACGTCATAGCTTAATGAAACACACCACCAAAGACGTGTTAAATGACATAGACAAATATGATCCTCTTAGTCAAACTTTCTTATTCCTCTCCTGTTTTCTCCTTTCCTGCTTTCCATTTCCTCTCCTCCAGCTCTGGTCTTCCTGGACCTACCACTGATCTAAACTAGTCCGAAAAATTAGTTCCTTGAAGACAGGTTATAGTTAACAACCTGAATCCCTCACCAAAATTTGAAATATTCACGAAATTAAACCTCCATCAAAGTGTGCATTACTTATGAAACCAATGCTTCAAACAAATATGTGAATTATTGATGAATAAACATGGTCCGAGGAAGATGAGTCCGGTTTTTAATAGAAAAAGGAAAAAACTTGTTTGTAGGGGACTAGGTGAACCTGTGCCTTGGGTTTTTTTTCGAAAAAGTTTGAAAGCGATTGGCTACACTACCAAGAGGTCGACCTTAAACTGATTCACACTTTAGGCTCAAGACCAGCTTACAAACTTTCCGTGAAAGTCTATGTCGTCAATGTGAGTTTCCCGGGAATTTTTCTTTTTGCATGTTCATCTTTAATTATCCTCTTAGACTAACGGCTTTTTCACTTCCAGGTTTATACCTGAATGTTGAACTACGACGTCAACACTTCTAGTCGTCTCCTTCAATACTCCTTGTTACTTTACCCTCTTCAGCCTGGTTTTGTGAGAGTCTAGGGCTCCAGTTATCCAGTTTCTTAATTTCTACTCAAAATTTGGATTAGATAGATAGACCAATCTACCAAAAAACCCAGAACAAGATTCAGACTCAAGAAAATCACTCAAACCGGTGGGGAAGAAAATTCAAAAACCCTTCCTCCGCCATCACACGCACGACTTCTAAATCAATCAATCAGTCAATCAATAAATTGCCACTCCAAACATTCGGACTTTGTAAACATTCTAATCCGTCGGCTGTCTACCGATCTTAAGTCTTTCCCTCCGACTTATTTAATTAATTAATTACTCTCAGGATTAATAGGTTCTTCACTTTCATCCGACCACGAAGTTAACAACGAGCCAACAACTCCTTTTGAACTCCGAGCCTGTTCACTTGGTACCAGTCCACATGTCCGCATCTGTATTCACGTCAAACATACGACGATTTATATTACATACGTATAATGTCACTCGGAAGCAGAAGACAAAAACAAAAAAGAAGAAACATAGACAGAAAGGAGGAAAAGACATCTTTTAGCCATTTTTTATTTGAATTTCGAAGACGTTTCGTGAATACATTAGTGGTCATCCCGAGTCTATGATCCTTTTCATTGTTATCTTTCTTTTGTCTCTCATTCTTCTGCCACTGTTCGGTGGCACTACCCTAAACCGTCCTCGGATCCAATTAACCCAACAAAACAACCATTCGTAACACGTGCTACCATCTTCTGAAATGCGATTCACCAAGGATGTCTTCTTGCGTAACCAATTCTTACAACAAATTGGTATAAAAAAAAAGGTCCAAGTTTCATCTCTAATAATTATCAAAATGGCGATTTTAGCCATTGATAAATTTCTAAGTTCCTGAAAACAAGTTCCAACCGGCTGAACTTATTCCTGGAAATTTCTAGGTCGTAACTACAGGTAGTTTCTAGCTAGTTCTCTAATTCTTTCCCGCCTACGTCACTCAGTAATAATTATTCAGGTTTTGTTTTGTGCGAAACGCGATGAAAACAAAAAAATGGCGCATCACAAACACAGTATAAGACTCATTTCATAAATACTGCACACTTTTATGAAGAATTTCTTTAGAAAATAACGTAAACAAAAGTAATACCTACGCTCAGTATACTAGAAAGGCTATAATAGTAGAATGTATACATATACGCTTTTCCGCCAACCGGAATGCCTGTATATGTAAACAAAAATTAGTTCGTTAAAAGACTCTTTCATAAATACTGCACACGTTTGTAAAGAAATTATTTTAAATGCAATACAGCCGTGCATTAATTATGAAATGAATCCTATGTTCCAATGAGATTAAAACTCCCTCAAAGTGTGCATTATTTATGAAACGAGTCCCTTTTAAAAACGTTCCTTATGTATTTGTTCTCAGTGTTTGATTAATACTATAATATAATTCAAAACCAATTCTACATAAAGTGTGCATTATTTATGAAACTGATTAACCTTGTGACGTTCGCAACATTCCACATTCCGGAATGTGCACAGTAGAGTAAACAGCCGACAGGAGCGAAATTCAATATTCAGTCTCGACCTCCGTAACTATTTTCCATTTTTCAATATGTATATATTGATATTAACAGAATATATGATGATAGTATGACGCTGGGGCAAAGTTGAGGACACTAGAACACTTATTGACGTTCAACGTAGGGAGCTGATGTTGCGTCGGGGTCACCAATGTCGGAATAAGGAGTATTGCTGATGACGAATGTAGTATATACATAAATATAAAAGTATCAATATAAAACTAGAATTTGGAATTTAAAAAAATGAAGAATAGAACGATGTGAACGAAGAAGAGCTCCAAGACTTCTGCTGTCGGCCGCTTACTCTACTATACACATACCCAAATGTGAATATAGCGAACACCACAACCTCAAAACTAATGTCTACCAATAGTGTGCAATATTTATGAAATCTTAAAACGAAACCCATAAATTAATCAACTGTGCATTAATTATAAACAGAATTCTTAAGAACGGGAGTGATACAAGGACGACATTCGACACAGCACTTAAAAACCATTAGGAAAAGTGTCGGATAGCAAAATTTTTGCGCCAAAAAAAAAAAGTTGCCCACGTCAAATAGAAATGAAAAACAATTCGTCATTGAGAAAGCCACGTTATTTATTATTCTAGTTTAATATATATAAAAATTTTTATGCGAATGAATAATGGTTTTGCGAAGCACAAGGAATTATCTGTGTTCCCGTAAAATGAGTCCACGTGTTGAGAAGTAACCCACACGACAAGACTGGTTGTAGCTTTTAGTCTCTCTCTCTCTCTCTCTCTTTCCTTCTGTCACCTTGAGTTAGGATTAGTCAAAGCCTGCAAAAATTCTTTAATGGACTTATTATTGACGAATGCCACGAATCAAAGGACTTTTTCATTTTTTTTAAGTGAATTAGTTGAAAAATTTTTGCGGTAAAGTGATTTCACGGCGTTGCAAAACTATGTTTACAGTAACTTATGAGCCCTTCGGGTGGATGTGGATACGTGATCCTCGTCTTGTTGCTAAATGTTTGAACGTATGGGTTACAAAATTGCAGATTTATTCACGGCCTTGTATCATCTCCATCTCTATCTATTTCCTTGGCTTCGTTTCTTGTTTTTATTTTTCGACTCTGTGCATTATTTATGGAAAGCGTTTTCTTAAGAGTGAGAGACTTTCCTGTGGTTAGGAGAACGTTCCATTTTCTAGATTTTTTGTTTGAAGTAATAATATTTCCCATACCTCGCTTTACGGCCTAGATACGTTCCACGAAACTTGGTCGTAAAGCGAATCAAGTATTCTAATACAAATTCAGAGAGATTGGTTCCAAATTTGGTAAAAATGTGACCTGGATTGTCATTCAAAATGCATTTTATCTTGTTTAAATCAAAAATACATACATAACAAGTACATAGATTTGTACATAAAATAATAATAGACTACAAACCCATAATCTACAAACAAAATGAAACAACTACATGTGAAAAACTATGTATATGTATACATACATAATTTTTAAAATGGCTTTGATCAGATGAAGAAATGGTGACCTACAGATCACTGTCGTAATCTGGCTTAAAAAAATTGTCCAGCGTTGTTGGTCTTGCCTTCTTGTCTATTTCATTCTTCAGTGGTTTCTAACAGCTAATGGCTGAGTTACTTTCTCAAGAAACTTTAGCGCTACGTTCGACATCAGGATCGGTTTCAAGGAGGATGTTTATTCCTTGTTCGAAACAGCAAAAATCTTTCGACAAATTTTTTGATGTTAGCTGTTTGGATACAACAGGCTCTGTCTCTTCATCAAATGCCGGTTCCGCTTGCACCTGAATGAGTTTCTCATATGAAAGTTTCCTATCAGCTTTAAGTAGATGAAGCACATGACGTTCGTTTAAACCTTCAAAGCCGAGATTATGTTCTGGATCCAAAATTTTTGCCCAATTTCAGGAAGGAAACTAACTTCTGTACCAGTACTTTGACACATTTTGGCCGTTATATCGAAACATTTTAGGCCGTATATCGAAAACGTGCCATAATTGAAGAAGGCCGTTATAGCGATGTATGAGTGTATTGATCAATTTCCAAACATACATTATACACATAATAAAAATTCTTATATTGTAGTATTGTCAATAAGCATATAATAATATATTTAAGATAAAAATATAAACATACAGGTTATAATACATCATACAGTTTGCACTCTAACAGAAAGCGGTTCCCAAAATTTTTGCGTCATAACCCCTTGCCACGTTTTTCGGTTTTGGGTAGACTGTACTTTTCTCATAGACCCCAAATTTTTGACGTAGACCCCTGGGGGTCGATATAGACCACTTTGGAAACCAAGATAAAGCTCGACCGGCCGGAAGATTAGAAAACCAGAAACAAAACCCTACAAACACTTAACCTCAAAACGGGACAAAAGCTTTGACCCGAGTCTCAGACAAACCAGAACTAGGTTCGAACTCGAGTTTGTTGTCATCCGTGCCCGTTTCTAATGACTAGAGTTCCTGGCTCATTGCGCATCTGTGCCACAAGATAAGGAACCTTATCGTTTGTTTTCCGAGAAAGGGCTTGAAAAGGAAAAGAGAGACAGAGAGTTTCGTTCGCCTCATTTTCACACCGGAATATTCAAAAGAACAAACCGGACATTTTTGTTTTGTCTTGTATAACTGGAACAACAATAATCGCCGAGCGTATGGAAATTAGAAATGCAACCTGCATTTAGTATTTTAAGTTCCCTATTCATTAACACGGCATTGTGTTGGCCACCTATTTTGAAGGCGAAGAGAAGAAAAAAAAGCTTACGACTCTCCCGACATGTCAAGACATGTTATTAATCATTTCTTTGTCGTACCTTAAAAATACATAACCTATGTGTGTTATGTAAATTATATATATTCATCTTTTTTCTTTCTCTTTCCTTTTTCAATTACTTTGGCTTATTAGAAAGAATTTTACTCGTTTTGTAAACAACTTCCCGTGCTTCCCCGCTCCTCCCTACCCTCCTACCCCCTTAAATGACTTATTTTATGACTTCTCTTTTCCGTTTTTCTCCAATTACTTCTTTCCATTTTATGGATTGCGAACGCTTTGAGCTTTTTCTTTTTATAACACGAAGTGAAAGCTATGACTTTACTACCGTGTATTCTTCCTACCCCCTCCCCGCCTCACCACCACCCACTCGATTTTTACGAGGGTGTTCGAATAAGTAAACTCTATTAATGTTACTTGTCGTGACGTAATGAGTCTCCATTTCGCTCCTGACACACGTGTACTCCTTCCATAGCCTCTCTCAACACCCGACCCGAGTTACTTAAAAACCAATCCGTCAGAACCGACTTTTGAGTACCCAGTTCGAATTGTTCCGGATTGCGCCATTTTAATACGAGCTAAGAGTCAATTATTCACGAAATGATATATTATCATGATATTTATACGATAAAATCTTAATGATATACTCATTTGTATGGATTTATTTTGTGCGAGTTATACTTGGAACATTCCAAAAATTCCAAACGTTTTGCGTCATGTTTCCAGTTCATTTTAATGAGTTACTCCGCGTTTTGCAAAAGAAGACTCATTTCATAAATACTGCACACTCAAAGACAATATATCGTATATATCATGTCGTGAGTAATACACACTTCTCTAGGAATTTTATTATTGATTATTAAATACATGGATTAACTGGTTTTTTAACTGTCATTTTTTTCACTTCAATCAGGGCTCCTTTTACGCGTTTTATTTTACGCGTTTCTGAAGTTCCAAAAAATTTAGAAACTTATTTCTCCTTACTTCTTCCATGCACAGGCGGTCCTCGATATTCGTACAATCCTAAAAATTCAACAGTGTAAACGCCACGGTTCAAAAAGCAAACTCGGATGCATCAGACTACCTCTCACCGGATCGGGAAGGCGGTGAACCTAACTCCGCGCTCAAACTTTTGCCGCGAAATTCGAAACTCGCGCCTCGCGAGTTCCCTGCACCAACAAACAGTTTAATCCTTCGCGAGAAGATGTAACCATCTTAGGGAACACCAAAGTAGCCACCAGATGAAAACGTTGTCCCGTTCACTATATAGCTTCATATTGATGGATAAACACTATACAAACGATTTTTGGTCCATATTCTTTGAGATCCCTGCACTTTCGCACATTCAACATTCTCACACACCTTCAGGAACAAATTCAATGCGAAGAAAAAATTTTTTAACTTCAGAAACGCGTAAATTAAAACGCATAAAACGAGCCCTGATTGAAGTGAATAAATGACAATCAAAAACCAATAAATCCATGCACTTATCAATAGTACATTAATCAGGGAATAAAATTTTATACAATTGTGCATCTATTTATGATATGAATGCCTAATATAACTGTGATATATATAATATATTAACGAAAATATATTATCTTTCAGTGTGCAATATTTATGAAATGTAGTTTACTTTAGCAAAGCGTTGAGGAAGTCATAAAATGAAATGGAAACTTGATACAAATTTTTGGAATTTCCCAAGTACACCTCGCATAAAATAAATCCACACAAATGAGTATATCATTAAGATTTTATCGTATAAATATCTCACAACTGAGTTAATATTATAATTAGATAGCAAATTCAAAAATCGAAAAATAGGTTCTTCTCATAAATTTTTACTATAAGTGTAATAAAAAACATAATGCTCTGAGTGTGCAATATTTATGAAATGATCATTCGCATACTGTAACGTTACACTTCTAATTTCGCGTAAAATCAAACCCAGCTTGATTACAAATCGGCTTTAGTTTTCTTTCTGTCAAATGAGCTCAAGGAATTTTTACATAAAATGTGAATATCCTTTGCCGGGCCATTAAAATTGCATCACGGACCATTGACTACCAATCCCTGGTTGAAAAAGAAAAACCGCAAGATGGCGGATTAATTAATCCTCTCGTACGACATTGGCTCATTTTGGTTTCCTTTCAACAATTTCCTCATTGTTTACTTAGACCAATA
Organism: Columbicola columbae; assembly: GCA_016920875.1. Lineage (NCBI taxonomy): Eukaryota > Metazoa > Arthropoda > Insecta > Psocodea > Philopteridae > Columbicola > Columbicola columbae. The sequence continues at coordinate 6,517,742 of JADMLL010000012.1, forward strand.
ATTATTTTCCTTCGCGTACCAGTCTTGCGTGTCAGCCAAGACCACTTCCAAAGAAAAAATTATTAATTAACCAATTTATTTATTTATTTTATTATTTTTATTACTTCTATGAGGTTTTAATGTGCCACAAACTGGCAATAAGAGAAGGGGAATTTCGCGCAAAAAAAAATTTATTCCACAGTAATTTGCCAATCAACCTGAATTAAATTTGACGTTTAGCTAATTATACAACTATTTTCTGTTAACGCTAACAGCGGAATTTCTGCATTCACTCTCCACTCTCATTCCTCAACTTTTTATTTATTTATTTATTTATCTTTATCAAGTAGATGTTATAACTTTTTATATTCTTCATAAAATTTGCACAGTTTTATCATGATTTCAACTCAAAACTGAGTCACGGTTTCGACTAACAAATTCAATTAGCAGTGTTGAAGGCTCGTTTCATACTAATGGCCAATTCTGTAGGAAATTTAATGACTTCACCAAGAACTCATTTCATAAATAATGCACACATTTCAATTGTGGCGTTTTCCACATTCCTAATTCCGGAATGGGTACAGTGAAGCAGCCGACAACCGAAGCTAAATTCATTCAGTCCCGGAGCTTCGCACCGTCAGGATCCTTCCATTTTCCTTTTCAATTATAAATTATAGTTATAATAATATTTTATATATCGATATACATATACGTTCGGAATTAGTGTTGTCCATCATTCGTTCATCTACAACGACACAACCTGGTTCCGACAATATCATATATAATACATCATAAAATCATTTCACTTAACCCATAATCACAATTTTATTAAAGTCATACACTTCAGAAATGATTTTTGTAATAACTACTACTGACTAACCAAAGAGATATATAATTATAGTATATAGTATTTTTAGTTTTTATTTTTAATTTATTTATTTATTGCCCGGATTTGCCTTCTCGACTTTCATTGACATGACATTACATTACACTTATTACACACATACACATATAAGTTATACCGTGTAACACACACCATTGTTCTTATATTCTGTTTTTTATTAAAATGCTCTTCATAGTCAGGGAGATAGATGTCTACGCCGTCTTGGACTGGAGCATGTTCTCCAATAGTTAATTCTGCCTACTTTTTGTCTGAGTTGGGCCTCTCCAACGAGGACACTCATAATTATATATGTATTATATATATGATTTGATGAATAGTTTATGTAGAATTAATCTTACAAAAAGACATATTCATTATTAACGCTTTTCACTTGAATCAAAAATTCACTTCAATAATAACGCACACTTATAATGCTTATTCATTTCATAAATATTGCACACTTCATAATTTTTTAAATATAAGTTAATAGCACGCTTAAAGAGAACCTGATTCGTGAATATTTTTTTGATAAGCAAATTTCAGGAAATTTATAAGTAAAGTAAACGAATAGAGAAGAGCACTCATTTCACGAATACTGTACATTCAGAATCATTTTTCAAAAATACTGCACACTGAGAGTATCATCTTTCATAAATATTGCACACGGAGACAGTCGTCTTTCATAAATATTCCACACTCATGGAGTGTCTGTTCACAAATCTTTTAATAAGCAAATATGAGTAATTTCATAAGTAAATTAAACGACTAGGGTGCATTCATTTCATAAATACTGCACACTCAATTTTTTTCATAAGTAATGCACACTAAGAGAGTCATTTTTTATAATTCTTGCACACTCATAGAATCTTTTCTATAAATATTTTTTTAATTAGAAAATACGAGTAAATTTTTAAGTAATCCAAACGCATACAGAGAACTCATTTCATAAATATTGCACACTCAGAGTGCTCTTTTTCATAAATATTGCACACTGAGAGTCTTTTTCTCATAAGTAATGCACACTTACACACAGAACCCATTTCAAAGCTAACATATCAGAAATTTATCTTCCACAGAATGAGCTCTTATACTCTTAGAAACAAACCTCATTTCAAAAATAACGCACACCAGTAACAATACTAGAATTATTAACTAACACACATTAAAGAATAGACACATTTCATAAATCCTGCACACCATTCCCCAAATCTCATTTCAAAACTCACCCACAACACCAAAAACTTTTCATTCCCTACACATCGTCTTCTTTCCAATCTGACTAGACTCCATCTCTCCTACCAAAACTATAGTCTATAGTGTTGCTATAAATTGTTGGGAACAAAAAAATAAACTTCCAACCGAATCAATAAATAAATAAATTTTAAATAAGTCAAAGTTACTTGGGAGGAGGGGTAGAATCGAGTAAAGAGAGAAAACCAGATTCTGCACAACTCCCTCAGGCAGATCATTCGAAGATTGATTGATTGATTAATTGAACAGCCAATAAACTTTTTAATATTCAATAACTGAATATTTTAATAACACTAACTAGTTATATTTATGTACATAGATCTGTTTATTTAAAGGGGAGAAGGAAATGTTTGAGCAACACCCTGCTACAAGGAGACTTTAATTCGATAACCGCCTCACCAGACCTCGGTTAATGAATGTCATTAATAAATTATGTTATGTATCACTGTATCATTCCTGTTAATAATAATAACTAAAAGGTAGAACCTCGGAGGGGTTTCCGGTAGCAAATCAACTTTTCCCTCACATTTATTTATGTATCCGGATCATTTTAATTAGATTTCTCGCTTTTCTAAACCTTCTTCCCTTCGCTCTCCACTTTTCTCATTTCGGACCCATCTTCCGACTACCTTGAACTTCATTCTGTCGAATTAATTTAAATTCCGTGAGCGTTCTTCAGGTTCGAAAATTTTATTTTTGCTACCAAGTGCCAAAATACTTGAACCGTTCTCTCTCCCGCATTTCAATTTCCTATGTTCGGTGTTATCGCATGAATAATAATTTTTCTCCCTCGAGTTCAATTTTGAATTTTTTTGGTTTTCCTCATTAATTCCCGAAAGTAGCTCTCGGCAACAGGATCCCAAAGGGAAGTGGGGGGGGGTATCAAACGAGAGCAAAGACCTGTCCAGAGAGGAAGGAAGCTGTCTTCTTAATTATTTTCAATTTTTTTTCCCCTCTGACTTCGTTGTCGTTCTCCATCTTGGAAATTAATGTCTTAATTATAAGGTATCAAGATGAGAGGAGGAGGAGGAGGTAGTGAACCAAAAAAAAAATTTCGAAAATTTCAAAATTGTGACGGCAGAGGGGGAAACCGGAGATTCTGAATTGATGAGGAATGTTTACAAGAAAAATTTTCACTTTTCTAATGTCACGATGAGCTTAATTTCTTCGTGATGGTAATTTATTATCTCGAACTGGATTTTGTTTTATTTTAGTTTAAACGTATTTATGTAGATAACAAAAAATAAATAAATTCAGAATGCGCATGCCTGAGGCATTCAGGTTCGTTCTTCTTTGCGTACCTGTCTGCTGGATGCTCTTTTTTTGCTCGAGATAAGTGAAATTATAAACGCGATTGATCGAAATCGCTGCCAAAATATTTTGTGATGATCGCCTTTGAAAATATTTCTCTCTTCTCCCCCACCCCCAATCCCCCGACTACCACCTGCTAATTCCTTGATCTTTGATCTTTTGTTGATGGCTACTTCAACAAATGATGGATTGCAGAACGTGGACTTGGTGTTTCGGTATAAGACTTAATTAAACCTGGATACTAAATTTCGAAGACAATTGCTAAAAAGAGAGAGACGAAATAGTGTGCATTATTTATGAAATGAATTCCCCCCACAAGTGTGCAGTAATATTGAGACAAATCTTCAACCCAATATAACTCCAAATTCCACTGGATAATTAACCTGTGGTGTAGAATTGTAAAATATCACATACAACAAATCTATACTAAATAAGTATAAATATCTATCATCTAATTATCTACTTAAATTAACTAAAGCCCACAACCTATCTCACACGAATACTTAACTCACACGAACCCAACTCCAGTCACTTCCTCAAACACACTCACGTACGCCCTCTGTTAGTTTCATCTTCAGTTCCCGTTGATATTAACTATTATTTGTAGAAGGTCACCAATGCCAACATTTGAAATTATTTATTGTTATTTTGTTGGTACTCCTCTAAAACTATGACTGACTCACTTCCTATTCAGTCCTAATACCCATCCACGTTTTTAGGAAGACTACAATATAACTTAACCCTGAACTTAATCCACTGTAACTTGGTAAATAATTTACTAAGTCCTCCATCATTTCATAAATAATGCACACTTTTATAAAGCGATATATTAAATAGAATCAAACTCAAATTATCTCCCTCGGATCTAAAAAATTGTATTCTATTGGTTGAAGAGTTTCTGATGAACTTTCATCCACCCCTCCCACATCTTTCATAAATACTGCACACTTTTATGGGGGTTTATTTCATAATTATTTGGGGTGGTACAACTAAATCAACACCAAATTCCTCAACAACCAAACAACCAACTCTCTCCGCTATAATCATAACGAAGTACACTCGGTCTTACCCTCTGCTGTGACGTCACAAATTGTTTGCCCTAAGACTTTTATGAAGAAAAATTTAAATTTAAGACTATCACACACTTTCGTAACGAACACAACCTATAAAAACAATGTCCCGTGTCCTGCCCAGCTATTTATTTCATAAGTTATGCACACTTTTAATCTATTACCTATATACTCCCATTGGGAGTCATTTCAGTTTTGGTTTCCCACAAAAGCCAACTACATCATTACCATGCTGACCCCAAAAATCTTAATAAATAACTGGAACATTTGAAAATAAAACCAAATTATAACCCCCACCCCCGATTTTCTAATAAAATAAAACCTACAAACCATAAAAGTACATAAACATATTTAACACGTTTCGAAAGAGACGGAGATATAAGAGGCTGGGGGCTCCATGTGGGGACTCAAAAAGGAAATAAAATTTTCCGTTAAATTCGCAAAAACGCTGCGGCGGGGGTGGAAGCCCTCAAACAAATCAAGGCACGAAAAAGCTTGTGAGAAACCTTTTAAATTTCCTTCCTTCTTATTGTCTACATAAATTGTCCGAGTTATTTAAATTACGTAAAAATAATGTTAGAGGGCCTTAAATTACTTATTTAAATGCGATCATAAATTTGGGCTAAATCGCGGGTAAAAACGTGTAAAATTTACAATTGAGCAAGAATATATGTAGTAACATGGAATTGAGCTCGCGGGGAAGTCGCTTGATTAGTTAGTCGGTTAGTTTAGTTAGTTAGTTACTTAGTTAACTGACTCACAATGCGCAAAAAAAAGGGAAACAAATCTCTCATTCTCTTTGGGCCCATTTTTCTCAAAAAAAGACTTTGGTCTAATTTGCATAACGGCTCTTTTTCGGTCATTTTTTAACGGATTTTGAAGGTTTTGGATTTTCAAGGAGATTAGCTTTTTTTTACGCGGTCAAACTTTCAAAAGTTGAACTCCTGTCCTTTTCCCATTTCCTTCCAAACTATCATGAAAGACCAAATGTCGGAAAGTCGGGGCGGTTGAAGCCTTCTTTAGCCCACCTAAGGGCTAGTAATTTGAAAAATCCATTTAGCTTATTTCAAAAGTACTGCACAATTTGATAATGAAATTCATTTCATAAATTGCACACTATTAGTAACCGAGAGGTTCCAAGTCACAATTCCTGTTTCATTTCAAAAGTAATGCACAATTCGACAGGGAATTCATCTCATAAATAATGCACACTATTAGTAATAATTCGTTTTATGAGCATAAACACGTTTAGAACATTCTCATTTCATAAATACTGCACACTTTGATGACAAATTCATCAAACAAAACCGATACCAAGATAGTCAATCGTGTGCACTATTCATTTCATAAGAACTGCACAATTTCGTGAGAGTTTCGTTTCATAAATAATGCACAATTTTTCCGGATAAGGTTTTACGGATAACGCACAACTTTAGAAATTTTCAAACGCACACCTTTTTTAGGGTTTCGTTTCAAAAATAATGCACAATTCGACAGAGAATAGTTTGAGGGCTAGTAATTAGAAAAATCCATTTGGCTTATTTCAAAAGTACTGCACAATTTGACCAGAAATTAATTTCATAAATATTGCACGCTATTAGTAATTATTGTTGTACGGATCACGCACCTTTAGAAAGGTTTTATTTCAAAAGTAATGCACAGTTTGACAAAAATTAATTTCATGAATAATGCACACTATTAATAATAATTCGTTTTACGGGTATAAACACCTTTAGAAAATTCTCATTTCATAAATATTGCACACTTTGATGACAAATACATCAAACTAAACCTACACCAAGCCAATCAATCGTGTGTACCAAGCTATTCATTTCATAAATAGTGCACATTTTGATGTTAAGTACTGCACACGAGAAATTCATTTCATAAATATTGCACAATTATTCTTTGTACGGATAACGCACAACTTTAGAAATTTTCAAACGCACACCTTTACCAACGTTTCGTTTCAAAAGTAATGCACAATTTAACAATGAATTCATTTCATAAATATTGCACACTGGCCTTTATTAATTGTGGTAACCAATACAACAGGCTCAGACTCGTGATAGACAAGTCTTAAAGACATTTAGGATGCAACCAAACTTGCATGGGTAGAGTCTACTCAACGCATATAAATAGAACACGCGACCAAATAGCAGTCAGCCATTACAGTACAACAAATCACCGAACTAACTCGAACGGCTATCGACCGCGCTATATATTCTTGTAGATATTATTCTTTGTATAAATTTATTTCGTGTGCTTTATTAAAGAAACCATTTTTAGAACAAACTGGGCGATTCTAAAAGAACAACAAATTCGAACTTCTTCGAGGATCATTTAAGCGATACGTCACGGACCATCGACTATCGACCCCCTTCAAACTTCCTGAAACTAAATCCTTCAACTTCGTCTCTCTTCTCCTCCACCACTCCCTCTCTTCCTGTCCTACGACCTCCGGCTAAGGAAAACAACTCGGAAGGTTCATTTTCGGGTTGTCAACCTGTTTTCTTTTCGAGTCCCAGCATCCATAACACGAAAATGATTTCATCTCTTCCCGTCACATAAATATTCATTAAGAGCGTATAAACCAGAGGATAACACCATATATGTTTTCGTTTTCTCTTCTGAGTGTGGGTTAAAATAATAATTTTCTTTTTTTTACGTAATAAAAAAAAGTTTACGAAAAACACATTCGCACATACGCGTGATATACGCGGAGAGGATGTCCGCGTAAAAAAAAAATTGTTCGTCATTAATATTCGCCTACCAAGTCCAGCTGTCCAGATGTTCAACTTCGATAACGCTCCACCAAAAAACCTAATTTAATAACCGCATAAAAAAAAATCGCTTTTTATTTCGGCCGTGTAAGATGAAGGGAAGCTGGGAGGAGTAGGAGGAGGAGGAGGGAAAAATAGATTTCAATGCCAGAAGATGTAATTTCGTTACGCCGATATTTTTGTCATCTATTGTTTATAAAATTATGGTTACTTAGCTCACGTGAATGAGAAAACTCTTAGTCATATTCGTGTGAGGGGCGTAATTCATTTGCTGACATGTTGAAGAAAAAAAAAATTTTTTTTTTTCCTTTCTTTCTTCGTCTTCTTCTTTTTGCTCCAAGGTTTCCAACCAGAAGATGATTTATTCTTTTCCGTGATGTCGATTATCGAGATAGAAAAATGGTTCGAACCGCCCGTTTTCCGATTACGCGAAAGGATTTTCTGATAATTTTTTTGGGGGCTCTACTGAGAGAGGGAAAGGTAGCCAGGTCTTGAAGATACACGACCTAACTTTCCAATGTTAACGTAGGTCTTTGAGCAACGATTTTCGTTCTATCGCGTAAACTGAGGTTTGGTTCTAGTTGCTACTTTAGTGAACCGCGTAAAACCAAACCAAACTGTTGTTGTTAAGCTGTTACTCTATCATAATTGATGTTAGGTATTTTTTTACGCGAAAATGATGGAAATAAAATTAGCACTAACACACAATTTTACAGCTAAGTCATTTCATAATCACTGCACACTTTTAAAAACAAATAATTTCATAAATAATGCACATCCCAAGACTTATTTTATTTTATAATTAACACAAACTTTTGGCGGAACCTTATTTCATAAATAATGCACAATTTCATAAAGCTTTCTGTTTCCAATAAAAACGACTACCTGTCGAAAGGACTATAATAACAGTCGGGGAGAGACCAATGTCCAATCCTCAGGAACTGACAAGAGAGAAAGACAGGAAGTAGATAAGATGAGGAGAGATGGTGCAGAAGAGTGATAATAAATATTCTAGAAACAGTATAAGGAAGACAAAATACGTCAACTCGTTTCAAAAATACTGCACACACTCCTACACAAATAATTTCAAAAATAATGCACACCCCACGACTCAGTTTTATAATTAACGCAACTTTTGGTGGACTCTCATTTCATAAATTTTAAACACCGAAGGATTTATTCCATAAATAATGCACACTTTTAGAAAGCTTTCGATTCATAAATATTAGCACGCTGGGAAAGAGTAATAAATGTATACCTGTCCCATAAAGCAAAGCCTTTTTTAACGCGATTCTGAGTTTATTACCCTCTTAACGGCCTTCTCCTTTCGCATAACACAAAATATTATCGTATACAGTAAAATGTTTTTAATATATTGTTAGTTTCTATTATATTATATTAAAATAAACATTTCCAAACATCACGCGTGTGCTCTTAGTGTTACTATCATTCGCTTTTGGTTTTGTTTTCTCTACTGTACAGGTTTGATAACGACTTCGATTCTTTCTTCCCGATTCGTTATTTGGTTGCGAAAACTTCGATTCTCAATAAAATTTTATTTTAATACAAATTTCGATAAAAAAATTTCCGAATGTTTTATATTCTTTTAATCTTCTCGGTTATTGATCCCTCTCTCTGCCAATCATAACGCCATTCGGTAAACAACATCCAACCAGAAATTACACAACCTGAAAAACTTTTTAATCCAAATTCCTTAGGAACGTAAATTTTTCCATATCAAATTCTATATATGTAACTATCATATGATATCGTTATAATGAAAAAAAAACGCCATCATCCTCGTAATCGCTCTTCTGTCTTGGATCAAATCCAAATTTCCTACAAATTAGGAACCTTGCGTTCGTTTCTCTTCGATGATTTTGATTTTCCCCAAATTTCTCATCTTCCACGAACTTCCGGTTTCATAATATAGAGTCTCGTTTGCAAATTTTATTTAAATCGATGTGTCGTCATCGGGGGGTTTTCCTGCTTTTCGGCTGTTCTTCGTGGTCATGAATGTATTTTAATTTGTTTCTACATGTGTTCTTACTTCATCTATGTATTTGTGCCAGCATAACTTCGACCAAACTTTGCGGCTGGGGTGTCTTCTATCCATAATTAGTTTGCACAAACATAAAACTATGTTGTTATAACAAAGTGACACATCATCTTAAATTTTGTATAACAAGTTAAATTGCTCGGAAAAAAATTATGTAAAAATAAATTGATTTATTAATAATGACCAAAAATGTCACGTTTTATGTTTAAACAAATAAACCAAATTTTAAGACAGGAAATTTCTTAAGATGTGCAGAATTTATGAAAGAAAGGAGAGTTCAGTATATAAAAATTAGTGAAGGGATTATCTGTAGCTGGGAATGAACACAAGGGGGCCGTAGCATGGTTGAGGCTGGGTGGATGGGTTTGGCCAGGAATTAGGCTTTAAGGAGAACGGATCATAAACTCTGGTAGTCCAAGGAGGTCAAGTGTTTAAGGGATTCTCTGGGGTTAGGTGGTGTTAAGCATAGCAATGGAACGTTTGAATGGGAAGACATAAGTCTTCTAGGGAAAATGGGAAAACCAATCAGGATGGTGAAGGAAAAAGAATGAAAATGACACAAGCCGTGGCTCCAAATGACTAAATAAAATTTGTATAAAAATTTTTAAAGGGTATATAAAATACAATATAATACTATTAATAATATATATACAAATTAATTAATTGTAATTTTGACTAAAAATGTTACAATAAATGACAAATTACATTTAATGTCAGGCAACCTTCAAAGTTTTTAATTATTTAAAGCCCGAATTTGATTACAATGAAACTCTCCAACTGTGCAATATTTATGAAACGAGTGCTATGTAAATATTAATAAATCAATCCGAGTTTATAGCGGACACGATTTGTAAAATAAATTCCTCACCAAAGACTACATAATTCATTATTTTATTTATTTGTTGAAGTGTGCACTAATTATGAAATTAATGAATTACAAAATTTGAAATCAAAATAAAAAATTTCGTTTTTTCATCTTGTTTGAGTCAAATTGGCTCACTTCAACATCCGTAAATCTTCTCTTCTCCTAGTTACCACCATCTCAACCCACAAGACAAGTAGGTGGTGGTTTAGCTGTAACCCATTTTCTGGCACGGTCATGTCATCTGGCATTAGACAGGACACCGAAACTGGCCACGTGTATGCATCCCATTGGGCACACTACTTCATCTCTCTTAGTCAGTTTTTGGGTTAAAAAATCAGCACTAAATGGGTTAAGAAGGTTTTCACAAACACAATAGACCAGTATCTCACTTCCAGGAGCGTATAAAGTATAAAACACACAAGAGGAAGAATGACAAGGGAATAAATTTTTGTTACCATTTCCTTAGGTCTGATGCTAACAAATTCAATAACCCATCCTCTCCCCAGACTAGATTAAGTCGACACCCAATGAGTCTGACCACTTCAAACAAAAGAGAAAGAAGACCGTTAAAAAACGAATCCAGTAGACATTTTAACAGTATAGTTTTATAGCTTACACACAACAAAAATTTCGGCCTAAGATGGCAGTCGGTTGACCTTTGTTTACTTAATTCATGTGTTGAGCATGAGAAAGTCAATACCAGGTACAAGTTTTAGAAGTAGTAAAGTCCATTTTAGTCACAAGTGTTTACTATATTAATTTTAATTTTATTTATCGCGTTCTACACATATGTTCAATATTGAATTTCCATTTGTCATTATTACCTAAATAAAAATTCAGTCATTTTGTTTGTTGTTAAAATTGGTTAAACTAGTCGTCCTTCCAAACTCTTAGAGATAATTACTTAATTTCGGTTACACCAATTTGTGCGTTAAGAGAAGTTGTAAAAGAAAAAGAGAGAGAGAGAGACAGATAGACAGAAAGAGAGATGTTTTTTATCTGGCATTAAGGCCAAAGGCTTGGTTAGAAGGGTGATAATCATGTTGCTTTTGGGTTTCAATCAAAAAAACTTTGGAATACATAACACTTATTGATTAATAGCTTGAGGTATGTCCATCCAACAAAGAGGGAGAAAGAAAAATGAGGTCAGATGATAACAGAAACAGACATATACAAAACAGTACCGCAAGGAAGAGGATGATGATACAAGAATCGCGTAAAAAAATTTATATATGATAATATACTTCCTCCTCGGACATTACAATGTTCTTAGTTAATTACTTCATAGTTAGTTGCGTTTCATCTATTTGTCATAAATACTGCACACATTTAGACTAAATTTATTTTATAAATAACACACAACTTACACAAACGATTATTTACTGTTAGAACTTTTTTTACGCGTTTGGTATTCCCATGTTTACAAAACCCCTGACTTTTTTTACGCGATCCTTATATTATCACCCCGTTCTTTGCGGTACTGTTTTGTATATATGTCTCTTTCTGTCATTATCTGGCCTCATGATGTGGGATGGACATATCTCAAATTAATAATCAGTGGACCTAAAGGATCTAGTTATGGGGTTCATCCGCCAATTCCAACATCCTGGAACGTTTCCAGTCCAAAATCTTGCTAATCATGGTAAATGCTCCACTTTTCGTTCCTAACTCCATCATTCGCAAAGATCTGGCGATTGCCACTGTAGAGAAGGAAATCGCCAGGTTCTTCCCTCAAATACTCCTCCCAATTGGCGGTGCATCTCAATCCTTCAGCCTCATCCTTTCTTGACAAACCACACGACCAATGAGGCCTCAAGAGGCACAATACTCTAGACTCCACATCTTTACTTCCTCTTCTTCTTTCATCTTCTCACTTTATTCCTATCATTCTGCAGCTATTACTCTATTCCTTCATCTTCCCTCTACCCTATCATCATTAAAGATGTTCTTCTTTTCATTCCTTCTCTTATCCCATCCTTTAGACTCTTCTTCCAGTCGCCTCCTTTTACCCTATCCCTGCGGTTGAGACACTGGTCTACACCCTGGATATGAAGTCCCTTAAAGCCAGACCAACTACAAAATGTCTCACTTAGAGCCAGATGGCAGTCGACATAGGGTAAAAAAATATTTACAAAAGTGTGCAAAATTTATGAAATAAACCAATCACATCCAAAAGCAATACATCACACCAGAAGAATGAAAAAACACCAGAAAATGATACAACTACTCATCTGATACACTCCATCTCAAACACAGATTAATAAAATTAATAAATATTTTAAAACAATATAAATAAATAAATAAACTGTTAATTATAAATAATAAATTTAAATAAATTCAAAACAGACTTGGAAGAAGAAAGCCCACACTTCTCCCGAACGGTTATCTGTTGGTTCCTTCTAGAATATTTACTTTCTCAGGTTGAACAGTTCCGATAACTGATAAACCGATTATCCTAAATTTTATTTATAGTCCTATGTACATAAATAAATTTTTTCTATTGATCCCGATTCATTATTACGTCACAGACAGACGTAAACTTTGACAGGTTCACGACTTTAATAACCTTCGACGGCACACATAGCAATTTTCACTTTGCTGTACGAACTTGCACTAAATCAATTCACTCAGTGATAGTCACCCATCCAATAAGTATCTCTCCCCCAAAACACCATTAATAATTGATTAAAAAAATAAATAAATAACTAATTAATAACTAAAAATCAAGTTTAATAAATCCAGTGGAGGGAAAAAAATTGTTTTCGTATTCTGTCACAGAATTATGTTTCCGATAAATAAATAAAAAAAATAATGTCGCAGAAAACAAACATAAACATAACTAATTAATAACAGACTCAAGTCATTTTAATAAAAAATACATTTTTACATAATTAAAATGAAAACTGCTTTAATAAGTATCTTAAAAGCAACTTTTACTCAAACAGAAATTTCTCACGTCCACAAAAAAATTTTTTTTTAATTAAATTAAAATCGATGTTTCCTCCAGTTCTTTACGTCTCGATATATCATATCTCTTGCCACACATCAGATTTATAACACCTAATAAGGGGGTATGGAGGGTAGACAGGTCTCGTTTTACGCGTTTTCCGTGTTAGCTATACTAAGGGTTTGAAACTGTTGATTCGGTTATTCGAACCGTTCGATATGAAGTTTTAGTGCGACATCTTTTTTAACACTTTCCAGTTCGCATAAAATGAGATCCGATTGTAATTAACGACGAATCACGAAATTATTAATATACTAATCACAACACAGTATAATGATGAACCTAAAAGTCATATCGTAATATAGTAAAAGTGATAAATAGGAAATACACATATAATCTCCGGCGATTATTCATGTTATTGGGTGAATCAAAAAATAATGTCAGGTCTGTGGGTTAAACCTAATAAACATATGTATAGTCGTATCGGTAAAAGTGATAAATTAGACGAATATACAGCGATTATTCATAATCACCAATCAATCTTAATAAATGTGACAAATTGCTGAATATTTATCACATTTACCGGCCAGTTTATAAAACATTCAGCTCATAATCTGAGAATATTTTTAGTCAATTCACACTAGAAATCGGATATTTTATAAACTAGCCGGTAAATGTGATAAATATTCAGTAATTTGTCACATTCACCAAGCATAGTTAGTGATAATGAGTAATCCCACTCGATTTATCACTTTTACCACATACGATATTACATTCTGTCTATATAATACAAAATAGAGCCAACCAGAATACTTGGCCGGGGTTGCTCTCTTACTATTTCATAAGTAATGCACACTCATAATGGATTTATTTTGTAGAAAGTGAAGATTTCGTTTCGTAAATATTGCACACTATATATGGTCTGATTTCATAGGTACTAAGCATTCGATTTTTATACCATATCCCGGCCAGTTTATCAAATATTCAACTCATAATCTGAACCAGTTTATACTAAACTTCAAATTTCTAGTTAGAGATTTTATAAACTAGCCGGTAAATGTGATAAATATTCAGTAATTCGTCACATTTACTAAGCTGTATTTTAATTATCATCATAATAATAGAACTTCGTAAGTGAATTCGTCAACTACACATAGATCTCGATTTATGCGAATAAGGAAAGATCAAAAAGATGTCGCATTGAAACTGAGAATCGCGTACAAAAGATTTAAGTTCATATTGGAAAGTTAAACTAATCGGTAGTTTCAAACGAATTATATATATATTCCCCTAATTTATCACTTTTACCGTAACAAATGTTAGCTCTAACACAGAGAACCGACATTATTTTCAACCCATTTAAATGTTTGCGACTTTGCCATCGCGTAAAACGAAGCCGAAACTCCATTTCCTTTCCGATCGGCATTATTTCGGTGTCGAAAACTAAACCAAACTAATTTTTCTAGTGCAGATAGGTGCCACTTTAGATTCCTTCCAAACCGAAATAGTAAAAAAAAAAAATTCTCCGACAACTTTTCTTCCACATGTTCGCTGAGGGGCAAGCAATATCTACCGACCACAACTTAATAGCGATTTCATTTCATATCCTTTTTGGGTGGTCTTCGCTTTTTCTTCTTTCTTCCATCCTCTTCTTCCGTCTTGAAATTAGCTAGCGGGTGTCTCTATATGTCATGCGTATCTTAAAACGAATCACTCCCTCCCTCCTTCCTCCTCCTCCTCCACATTTTCACATGTGTCACTCACAATTATGCCCTCTCAGCTTCTTCTGGGTATGTGCGTGTGTGTTTCAATTTCCCGACCCTGAGGATTCAATTAAGCTGTCCTCTCCCCTCCCCTCCCCGGAACACCATAAAAGCTTTTGTCGACTTTTGAAAAGCTGTTTAAGAGGTATTAATCCCAGTCAATCTCGCTTATGTTTAGTTTATATGGGAATCAGCGACCTAGACACAAAACTATTTTTCCGTTTCCCAGATTATATATTTGTCCATAAAAGTCTGAGAATATTAAAGATTAAGCGATTAAAAAGCTATTTGAAGTAACAGTTAGACCTATTTTCGTTTCTCAGAATGAATAAAATAAATAAAATAAAATAAAATAAACAAAGGAGTCCGTTTAGTTTGGTTCGAGAAGTTTTATTTCATTTTTTGGCGACTTAACAAAACATCCATAAAACAAATTTTTACGACGGCCCAGCCAAACTGACCGGGCGGGGGGCGAGGGGGGTATACTAAAAGAAAATCTATTGTTTAACTTTATTAATAATAATAATAAAAGAAAGTTCCAGAAAAAAAACACGTGAATGAATGGAATTTATCAAAAACAGGTCCGAGAGAACAGAACTACTCACTACACGGGTAGAAGATGAAGCAGGTTGGAGGAGAAGACAAGAAACTGTAACAATAACTAACATGGGTTTGGCCTTTTCCATTTTGAACTCGGCCAAAATTATTTGGCAAGATAACTGTTTTGACTTGGACCGGCGGCTTGGCCTCCCAAAAGCCCGACCACTACTACTACCCACGTCCTTCGCGACTGACTCAATAAATCATGTTAGGGTTGAAAATTTTTTAGCTCCTCCAAACTAAATCCTTGTCGTATGAATGAAGCGGAAATCTTTATTTATTTATTTATTTATCTCCCTGACGTTGACACTAAGAGGTGGGCGTAGCAAAGAACATAATTTTTCGGCTTCCGGTTCATGTGTTACCGCGCAAAATTCGTGAATTTGCACTCACCTTTCCAACCAACTATAGGAAATTTGTCACCGAGACAAATTTTTATTTTCAGATAATTTTCAAATTAACTAAGCACTCTTTAAAACAAGTAGCAAACTGTGCATTATTTATGAAATGAGAGGTATAATTCCAAGGACCCAAGCCATCTGACTGTTGATGATGGGTCATGGCTCAATTTGAAGACATAGATGGTGCAAAATGGTTTTATACTATCTCATTTCTTATTTATACTTATATATTCTTATATTTATTATAATTATTATATTCATGTACTTTTAGGATTGGAATAATACTAATTTAGTAATTAAATTCCTTGATTGACACTAGAGGTCGGTTCTGGGACCACATTCGGCTCCTCGATTGTGGCTCTTCCACAAAATCTTTAGTGCGGACCGGAAGTATTTACGAAATTTAAGGACACACAACCCATTTTTCCATCCCAAACAACTACTTCCTGTCTCGAAAGTGAGACAGGTGGTAGTTAACTAAGAGAAAAGAAGATTTACGGATGCTGAAGTGAGCCAATTTGACTCATAATTATTATTTTTCAAAGAAAATTCATCAACCTAAACCTAAACCAAGTTAGTCAACCGTGGGCTCTAAGCATTTCAAAAATAGTGCACATTTTGATGTTAAGTTCATTCCATAAATACTGCACGATATCTTGAATAAGTTCATTTTGTAAGTAGCGCAGTCTTTCTTGAGAAATTCATTTCATAAATAGTGCACAATATCACCTACAGTTCATTTCATAAGTAGTCCACACTTTCATGTTAAGTTCATTTCATAAATACTGCACAATATCACCCAAACTTCATTTCAAAAGTAGTGCATACTTTCTTGAGAAATTAATTTCATAAATATTGCACACTTTGATGATAAATTCATCAACCTAAACCTAAACCAAGTTAGTCAACCGTGGGCACTAATCATTTCAAAAATAGTGCACATTTTGATGTTAAGTTCATTCCATAAATACTGCACGATATCTCGAATAAGTTCATTTTGTAAGTAGCGCAGTCTTTCTTGAGGAAATTTATTTCATAAATATTGCACACTTTGATTGCACTTCAACACATTAGGCTTCTTTAAAACCGTACCAACTACTCAACAGGTGGCAGTTACCAGGCGAAACAAAAATCCTGCTGGAGCCTAAGCCATTGTTTACGCCATTTTCCTCAAAAATGCCAAGACCAATTGGACTGGAATCGAATCCAAAAATAATTATGTCCAGTCAATTTCGAAAGAGTTTAAAAAAAAAATTTTTTTCTCCCACCAGATCATTTAATTATGTTTAAAGATCTCATTATCTCTTGCGAAATGAAACATAATAAAAGATTTGTTGACAGTTTGTGATTATGTTCATGTTATATGTTATTCTGTTTATTAAATTTAAAAGTTGTTTAACTGAAACCCTGATGAGCGCCAATTTTAATATCCCAGCTTTCAATTTATTTGAGGATTTCCTTTATTACCTAAATTTCTTCTTTTTCATGTTTAACGTTTCCCATTCCTTGGTTCAACATTATCATTATCATCGACAGTATCTCGCGTTATTCTCTCTAACTCTTGTCTTTTCACTACTCCATCTTCCTTTCCTTTTATTTTTCACTTTTGATTCTCAATTCCTATCCTTTGTCTTCAAGTTATCAACCGTTATACTATGATTTTTGAAACGAGTATGAATTTATGCGGTATTCAAAGATAAGCGTTTATCAAACTTTTCAAATTTTTTGAGTAAAATAAACAAATGAAAATATACAAATGAAACCTAAATCATATTTATAATTTTCACACAGGTCCCTGAAGTTCATTTCATAAATATTGCACAGTTTGATGATAAATTCACTTTAAAAATAGTGCATAAAATCTAGAGAAACTCATTTCACAAATAGTGCACAATATCACCCAAAGTTCATCTCAAAAGTACACTTCAGAAATTTATTTCATAAATATTGCACACTTTGATGATAAATTCATTTCAAAAATAGACCACAATTTCAAGAGAAACTCATTTCATAAATAACGCACAATATCACATACAGTTCATTTTATAAATAGTGCACAATATCACCCAAAGTTCATCTCAAAAGTAGTCCACACTTTCTTGAGAAATTTATTTCATAAATATTGCACACTTTGATGATAAATTCATTTCAAAAATAGACCACAATTTCAAGAGAAACTCATTTCATAAATGATGCACAATATCACCTACAGTTCATTTCATAAGTAGTGCACACTTTCATGTTAAGTTCATTTCATAAATACTGCACAATATCACCCAAACTTCATTTCAAAAGTAGTGCATACTTTCTTGAGAAATTTATTTCATAAATATTGCACACTTTGATTATAAATTCATCAACCTAAACCTAAACCAAATTAGTCAACCGTGGGCACGAATCATTTCAAAAATAGTGCACATTTTGATGTTAAGTTCATTCCATAAATCATGAACAATACATGATGAGTTCATTTTGTAAGTAGTGGACTCTTTCTTGAGAAATTCATTTCATAAATAGTGCACAATATCACCTAAAGTTCATCTCAAAATTAGTCCACACTTTCTTGAGAAATTTATTTCATAAATATTGCACACTGATGATAAATTCACTTTCAATTCACTTCACTCATTTCATAAATGATGCACAATATCACCTACAGTTCGTTTCATAAATACTGCACAAAGTGACCCAAAAACCCTTCTCTCACTACATTTCCCTTCCACCTCACTCAAAACTCCAGACAGGAAACTGTCTCATTCCATCCGAATCCTCATATCAGTCAACCGGTCGACACCAACATGTCAACCATTACGAAATCAATTTGATAAAATGGCAGAGCGTCAAAAACAACCGGAAGCGACTATAAACAAGTTTAATAGACACCTTTCGGGTGAGCAGGCACACATCAAATCATCCGAGATCGATCTGGTCATTCTGTTTGTCTCCTTCCACGGTCACCACGAGATGAACGAGCAGCAGACTAATCTCAACGACTTTCCCTCCCTCCTCCTCCTCCAATTTCCTCTTCGACCGTTACTGAATTCACTTCTTCCGGTTTTTCTTCTTTTGGTATTTGTGGTTCCTTAAAAGAGAACGACAATTAGCATCAAGTGATGAGAATGACTCAAACCAAACATTATCCGAGACCTCGAGTCATGTTCGTGCCTGAATTTTAGACACCGAAAAAAAAAACCGGGAAACAGGTTTCGCCTTTTTTTTTATACTAAACTCATAAATTCTTTCAATATTTTTCAATTCTTCGTCTTCTTCTGTTTTCAGGTAAGCCAACAAAACACAAAAAAAATAAAAATAATTCGGAACATCCGATTCTCGGGCACTGAAGAGCCAGGATTTAATCAGGTATTTACTCTTTTTGGCATCGTGTACCTTAAAAAAATTATTTTTTTTCGAGAAGAAAAAGTTTTTCACAAATCCGACCGCAATTTAATCTACTTGTTCTTCGTGTTATTTATTTATTTATTTAACTTATATTAATCCTTTGAATATTTTATTGAGGTTGCTTTTTCGAGAGAGAGAGAAAAAAATCCAAATTAGGTAGTTTTTAAGGTACGATTTTCCCTCTCTCATTGCTTAAATCGCTCTTTCAATTTCGCATTTTTACGCAATTTTCAAACTCGTTTCGAAATTTGTCTGCCTTTATTTCCTTGTGCCATTAAACCTTGGATGTTGGTAGACTTTGCAAAGGGGAGGACAACAACTCTGGATATCAGAAAAACGGTCTGACTGACCCTGCACCAATAGAAAGACAGTTCCGTCTATGCAGCTATCTTACGAGATCGATCACTTGGGAAAGCTCGAAAGATCTTCATTTCAACCGCCATTTTGTATTTCATTCTGTTCAGGTCAATTATTTGCTTGTTCTGTTGTGTTCTTTCTTTCTTTCCTTTCCTCTCTTCAGTTTTCAGTTGTCGCTTTCCTCCCGGAAATTACGTCCCGTCCAATTCCTGCAGAATTTGAACCCAAGGGATGTATCTAAGGTGTGACTTAACGCGTTCAAGCTTAAAATGTACGACTTCTTTCATAAGTAATGCACACTTAACGAAGAATAAATTTTAGAAAGATTTCAATATCCAACTAGACAGTCTACCTGAGTCCTTTAGCCCTGTATGTTAGTACAAAACCATTCTTCTGCTTCTCTAACATACAGTTCTTCATATTCTTAGTCAATATTCGAACATCTCCTTAACCAGATCGTTTCCGGGAGATTACTCTCGTTGAGTGCTAGTTGATATAGAGCCTCCATTCCGACGACATGTATTACTGTCTCGATTTAGCATATGTGGATAGTCCTACTATCATAATTTACCCTGATGTCTTATTCCATACGAGTTAGAAAACTTGCTCCGACACGCGATGACATTTCGCATTTCCTTAAGCTTAAGGTTGACTCCATCGATGGATTTCCTATTGAAATTTCGCCCGTGATGGTATAAATACCCGCCGCCTCCTTGTTCCTCGTACCGGTCTATTGAATATTTATCGATCGGTAAGTCTCTTTCAAATACCCCTCCGGTACCATCTCGCCGCATTTTATCTCGTACCAGTCTAGTTATGTCATAAAAAGAAACACGACAAATCCAAAAACGTGGAATCCGCATATGGTCATCTAATCAACCATGTAACCGGTAATAACGAATACCTGAAAAACTTTTAATCTCCACAGTCGAGTATATAAAAATATTTTGAAACCCTAATGGAAAGTTGAAATCGAAGTTCTCTTCCGAGTTGATCCAGTTTTCGAAGAGATGACGTCCACGTCCGCGAAAAGTGATCGCCCGTCGCGGCTTGTGCCTTTCCTCGTCCGCTTCGCAACAGCTGGAGACCGCCAATGTTGAGAGTGAGAGAATACCTTGTTCCTGATCAACTTCTATTAATAAACCTTGTTTATGGTTTCCTTCTCTTCTTCTATCAGCTTTTCAATTAATAATCGCGTCAATTTATCGACTTCCTGTACTAATAAAACGTAAACTGTAGCAAGATTCTTGGAAGAAGAATTTTTTCGACCACGAGGCAACATAACGGTTGATACTAACCACGTGATCCTCGCTCGTGTGATATAACGTATTATCACAGGTGACACTGTCACAACACAATGATTTAATGATGATACGTGTTACATAACTCAAAACTGATAAAAGATCGATTTCGAATCGTTTATATCGTGCCCAAATTCTTTTTTTCATTTTTCTAAATGTCACGTGACACTCTAAAACACATATCAGGCCTTAGCACACGATGTGGGCCACTTTAATTTTGTAAATATGCAAACAACTAAGAGCTTTCTGTAAAAACGACGCGATCTCGTTTTACGCGGTTTGTTCTTTGAAGATTAAAAACGTATCTTATCAAACTCAAGCTTTTTCAAAAATAATGCACACAAATGCGGATAATATGAGTGTAACCTTCCTAAAATACTTCACACTGATGAACTATTTTTCATAAATAATGCACAAACCAGCAGTCTTAGTTAGAATCAACAAGAACCCATTTCACAAAGAGTGTACAGAGTTGGGCTAAAATCACCCTTCAAAAAGGCACTGGTTTCAAAAGTATTGCACACTTTTACATACAAAACTGAACTCTTTCGCTGTTCTTATCTTATCAATTATAAGTTTATTGATCCAAAGAAGACAATTTTGCATAGGCCTATCAAAATTACTTTTGACTACATTTGACGACCTCTACTCTACAACAAACCTGACTCAGCAGGATCAAAAACTAAACCTAAAAACGGTTCACACAATATCAATTCAACGACTCCCCAAAACAAAAAATTATCTCACAGAACTAGTTAGAAAGGTCTCGAAATCGATGGCAAACAACATCGTGAAGAACAAATAAAAAACAAAACCAACGAGGAAATGATTTTTTGTGTGTCTGGCGTAAGAACTAACCCCAGGGGGGGAAAACAGTTAAAAAACAATAACAAACCCAAAAAATTCATAAAAAACGAGAGCCCAACAAAATGAAATCTTCATAAAATCGAAGGTCACACTGACACAGTGGATGAATGAGTATAATTTCCCGACCACCTCCTCTCCTACCCCCGTATAGTCATCTGAAGAGAATATATATTAAAATAGTCACGGTTTCAAATTATTTAACGCGATCATTGTTTGTACGGTGGGCGCCATGGTTTCCTTCCTTTCTCACCCTTGACCCACATCTCTTTCATTAGGAGAATAAAAAATGACAGAAGAATGGTTTCCATGCACATTTCGAAGGAGAAAGAAAAAGTGCCTTGAGTCTGAAACCAATCAAGACTTTTGGATTATACTCGCACTCATTCCTTCCTCCCCTCCTCCTCCTCTCTCCCAAATAAGAACTAAAATCCCCATTTATAGTGAACGTCTGAGCGATTTTTTTTCCCTCTTCTTCCATCTACCACTCTCAACACTTTCTATTATATTTCATCTTCTCCTCCTCCTCTATCATTCCTTTGTAATTACCTACTCGATAACAACCGTCACGAATTCCTTCCTCCTCTTCGGTTAAACATTTTTTCGATAAAAGTCTCGACCGTGGGGCGGGGGAGGCAACAAATCTCTTCAAAGACTTTTATACAACATAAAAAGAAACGAAATCAGCAAAAACTCGATTTCGTGACAAATCCAAAACGATATACACTCAAAGACGAAGGGGATCATCTATCAAACTTGTGAAGGAATTTTTAACCACACAAAGACCTTTTCTGGAAAAGTGTCCTTCTACCAACCCCCTCTCGTATAGTTAACCAAAGCTAATATTTAGTGTTTGATTTATAACCACGAGAGTGGTAGAGAAAAAAATTTGAATGAAAAACATCAATCAAACGGGAATGATAAATGTTTTCGCGCCGATCGTTACGATTCCGTCGGATCATTTGCAAAACCCATTAAACCAATTACTAAAAATTATTATTTTTACTAATGACGTTATTAATCGTTCGATTTCTTTCCTCCTCCTTAATTTGAGAACGTTATTAATTTATTTCTTCTCCCTCCAAATCACTAAAACACATGATAAGGCTAAGTGCTGAATTTGACTACCCTCGAGGCCTTTTTTATAACGTGTAGTCGATACCAATTACCTCCATTATTGCTTTAGTAAAAGTTGAGGAGACGGGGAGGGGTAAGGGAAACAGGTAATCATTTAGTTAGTACTAACAAAGTGGTTTGTGTTCATCTTCATCTTCAGTTAGGGAAATGTCCGAATTCTAAAAGAAGTTGAAGAAAAATTAAACCAAAGTTATGATTCAGTCGTGGAGCTCTACATAAACTTCATTTTGGTGATATTATTATAATATAATCCTTCACAATATTTGTAAAATAAATTTTTAAAAGCATACTTTTGTGAGTTCTTGAAATGAACCAAAAATACTTTTGACAATAATACTTTTGAAATGAGTTCTTGACACTGTGCAATACTTTTGAAATGAGTTCTTGACACAACTGTGCAATACTTTTGAAATGAGTTCTTGACACAACTGTGCAATACTTTTGAAATGAGTTCTTGACACAACTGTGCAATACTTTTGAAATGAGTTCTTGACACAACTGTGCAATATTTTTGAAATGAGTTCTAGACACAACTGTGCAATATTTTTGAAATGAGTTCTTGACACAACTGTGCAATACTTTTGAAATGAGTTCTTGACACAACTGTGCAATACTTTTGAAATGAATTGTTGATAATATTGTGCAATACTTTTGAAAAAAAAATTCTTCATACGTGGGCCATATTTATAAGATAAATAGGAATACATCGACCTGAAACCCACCGCTATAAATTTCAACCACAGAATTATCATAATATTATAACCAAAAAATCATTCGAGGGGTACTTCAAATTCAGTCCAACAGAAAAACCGAAAAACAGCATTCGTGTCCCCAATTCAGAGAAAACTTGACTCAAAATTCGACCGAAATCGGTTCATTCATACCTCAGAAACTCGAAGGAGACATCAAAACAAACCAACGCCAGTCAGCTACCTTCCCTATTTTCCAAAACCCAGAAGAGCTGTACCATCATCAACATCAAAACAAACGCAAGACAAATCAACTAAACCAACAGGAAAGCAATATGAGAGAGAGAGAGAGAGAGAGAGGACGAGTACAATCAAACTTCAAAACACAAAAATTAGGAATAAAGTACACAGTTGCCCACCAATTAACCCCCTCCCCCTCCCAAGGAAAAAGTGAAAACAAAACATCCATTGCGAAACTCTCGGCGTCCTAAAGAAGGGCCAAAGTACCAAAAGAGCGAGAAAAAAGAAAGCCGAGAAAACCTTGATGACGTCGAGATAGAGTCATATTATGACACGAGGATCAGCATCAAATGAAGTCAGGTAGATACGCAGGAGGGATCTCCTTTCCAGAGTTCATCTTCACCGCCGACAGATCTTTAATTTAAACTTAATTCCATGTTAAATATAAATTAGTAATAATAATAATGATGATGATGATGATAATTATTTTCTCTTTGAATAATTAAACAGGATATTATAAAAACAATAATTATAAATGCTCCTCTCCTCTCTTCTCGGCTAACGTCCTTAATTATGTCAAACTCCTGATTAAGAATCTCTCAAACACAACCGAGGATACCAAAAGTCGGAGCTATCATCCCGCTTTGAAAATAGATAATATAAGAATCACCCCCTCCTCCACCACCCCCAAAAATTTCCCAACTACACAGTTACGCCATTCTCCTTGCACAATACCCCTCCTCATTGTCTTCGGATCTAAGTGTAACAAATCAGAGAGAGAGAGAACCTAATTTGGTCCTTAATAACCTTCTTAATTATCATTATTATTTTTCAATAATTATCTACTGTATTTATACCTTATCTATTTATATCTCCGAATGGTGTTTTTTATATTATAATATCCAAGACCCCGATTTTTAACGACAATCAATTATGACTACCACGAGGTTGCTCTCCCTTTCCCCGTCCTGAAAATGTCTGTTGGCCTACCTGGATTCGTTTTATCTCCTTCTGTGCCACCTTTTGAACACAACCGACCCTGAGTCTGTCAATTTAGATAAAACCCCGCCGTTCGTCTGTTTATTAACATGTATTAAATAAAATTTGCACCATGTCATTAGATAAATTTCTCTGGTCATCAATCTACCTGACCCCTAGCAAGGAATTTCGTCTTCCATTGTCTCCTGTCCGTTTGTCTTTTGTGTTTATCTCCGGAACCTTTTTTTTTTACGAGGATTTATCTATTTACATCTCCACTTGTCACTTTCAGATCTTTGTTACTAAATTTACAACTACCTCGTATTCTTTCTTCATCTGGGAAGGAAAGAAGTCAGGCACACACACGACCTCGGTCAGGAAATAAAATAAAAAATCACCTTAACCCAATCGAAAGTCGCATGGTTGCGTATTTTATGCCTCCCCGTACGTCCATCTATGTCTCTTCGATTATCTCCTTTTCGCGTTCGAATTCAGGTCGCATAACTAGAGAATTTGCATGTGAAATTGCACACACACACCACACAATGATAACTCCCCTTAATAAGATATGTTGTAATTAAATCTGATTCTCTCTCTCTCTCTCTCTCTCTCTCTTCCAATCCTTGATAGATTAAAATAATTTTTAAGGTATCGTTAAACGCGTGTGTCAGATTAATATCACACGAGATGATGCAACAACTTTGGGATTTCACCTTCAACGACGTGGATGCTGCTTTCGATTTTTATTCGACGGATTATTGCTGACCGCCATTTTCGCATTTCCACTAATGGAGAAGAGAAAAAAAAAAGATTTTTCTCATCGTAAAAGACTTGGAAGTATTAAAGGAGACGCGGAGCAAAAATTCTAAAGTGGTTAGCACTGAGCCAAATCTGGGTAATTAGCTTGATCAAATGCCAGTGGCTCGTGGATTTCAAAAACAAAAAGCAACCAACGACTTGATTATTTTTTTCTGAAGAATTAAAAACCTGATACCTACACCTCAGGTATTTTTATCTTAATTTTTGCTTTTATTTATCACCTACCGCGTAAAAACGGTTCGTGATCCTGCTTGCTAGATCTGTAAAATATGCGTAAGAAATAAGACGCAAATGATGAAAGACCTAAACAGAGGAAAACAACCGCAAGGTCTCTCACGTGACCTGACTGATGAATGATGTCTAATTAGTCAAAGAGTGAGAAAAGGTTGAGGAAGAGCAACCTTTCAAACATCATTCCAAAGAGAATTACGAATATTAATAAAGACATCGAGGACCAATAAGGCTTTGTTTGGGCATCAAACAGGCGCCGTTGGAGTTTATTGCACCCTCAACACACTTCACAACCCAATAAAATCAATATTTGCACAAAATTTGATTGAATTAAATCGATCTCTAATGGAAGACAAGAAGCAAAAGGAGATCCTAGGTACTACAAAAATACGTCGTTCGGCCTATGGAAGGTTCTCGAATATTTTAGCATTCAAGTACTATAGTCAGAACAATGAAACGAACAACAAGAAGGTGTACTAATAGTCTCGATGAAGCCACTCGTAATTAATAAATTGGCGGATGAAATAAGTTTTGTTCGATTACAGACATGGCCGATGGCGGTTTATTGAAATTCTAAAAACTTGTCTACCATCACAAAAGGACGAAAGTTATAGAATGTATTCATGAATTTTTCCAAGATGGTTGTTGAACCTGTATAGCCCTCCTCCTCCTCCTCTCCTCAAACTAATTCCCGCCATTTTCATTCAAACCGACACATCCCCCCGCCGTTGTCTCTTATTAACATAATTCCACAAAGGAACCTGATTAACCAAATTATACTTTACCCAAATAGAACCACAAAAAAATTTTTTGAGCACATCCCGTAGGTCACATGAATCGATTTCAGTATGACACCCCTTATACTGAACAAAATAAGTCTGCAGATACTCCCCATTTATTTATTTACTATTAATCCTATGGCCCTATTTCTTAACCATTTCCGGTCGTTTTGAGATGTTTTTCGAAGTTTATATTTCATAAATACTGCACGATTTTATAAAGACACTATTGATATTAATTTAGACAATATTATGATTTACCCTTTGTTTCCCTTCTTATTTATCAACTTATTATTTATATTATTTATTATTTTATTATCTATTTATCTTTTCACCTTTTATTTTATTTATAAAGAGAATAATTTTTATTGTTATTAAATTTATATTATTTATTTTATTTCCGGGGAACGTAGTGTAGTGGTTAAAGTCCCTGACTTGGACGGTGTAGTCGAGTTCGAATCCTCCTCCCGCATCCTGTTATACTCAAAAAAGGTTTAAAACCACCACTAATTTATTTTACTTATTTATATAATTAATAATATATCAATATAAAAATTAATTAAAAAATGAAATAAAATATAACTCTTTTAGTTTGCTAACTCGCTTCACGAAAAATTTAAATTTTTTAAATAAAAAATGTAAGGTATGCCCCAACGGTGAAGTAGGGGTTGTTATAATATATATTTATTACAATTTATAAAATCATTTATCAATCTTTACTACTTATTAACTTCATAAGTAATGCACACTTTTATAAAGAATTTTTTTTGAACAGAACTAGTACTTCGTGTTTATCTGTTTGGGTTTTAAGTGATTCTTACAAAAGTTAAATTAAAATTTACTGATTCTTAGTATGTATATAAATATTATTATGTAAGTACATACGTAATAGATAAATCTCTCGGACGAACAAACATCAAAATGAGTCCGACACTACCGTGTTGAGTGTGCATGAGCATTTTCTCCTCCTGCAAAAAAGGACATATATAATCACTATTAAGTATAATCATATAAATCACAATTACGACCTAATGACCATAATCCACACCTCTACATATACTTCTTTTCATAAAAATTGCACACTTTTGTGAAAACGCCTTTTAATAAATATTGCAACCTTTTATACAAAAGCTGCTTCACAAATATCACTTAAATGAAGCTAACTATTAACACGAATTCTTTTCATAAATAATATATATTTGTTTCTTTTATATACTATCCACATACTATTTTATACACTAACAAATTTTCAAACGTTTATATTCTGATGATTTAAGTTATATTTTTTAATCTTTGTTTCCTGCAAAATTTATTCGAATTATCGAAATTTAAGTGAATAAATATCGCCCATTAATATTATAATAATATATACGTTGAGTAATGAAGTAAATAGTATGAGGGATGGTTCAGATCTTTGGAGGTGGGTTGGTTGGAAGTTGTTATTCATACGGTCTAGAGTTACCAAAAACATATATATAAGAAAATGGCGGGAAAATATAATATAAGCGAAATAATATAAGCAAAATATAAGAAAATCTTATATTTCATGAAGCCATATAAGCCAACCAACCAATCACGGGGGAGAAAGCACAAACGATTTTGATACGTCAACATCCTTGCCGATTTCGGTTCCGTTTTCACCGGGGCCTTCATCTAATTATCTCAACTCTACTTCCTCCTCCCATTCATTTCACTTTTACAGCATCCAACGACGATTTCACGACTTGACCCGGTCCATTAAACAACAAAAAAAGAGGAAACCTCATCCCTTTCACCTAAAAACATAAAAATCCTTTTTTGGATTAAAAGAAAAAGAAAACTGTTAATCGAACCAATGGACCAATCCGCGCGAGGATAATTGAGTTTCTTGACATTTTTATACGATACTTCGAGTCATTTTCAGGTTCATAATACCTTAAAATATATAACTTCCGCCCTTTTTCCACTACACACACACATATTTTATGGTCACGTACGATCTTGATACTAGAGATGACAAAAAAACTCTTTTTCCTTTCATTCTCTCTCTCTCTCTCACTAATTGGAACAAGTTTTGCAGCTGCTCTCTTTCTTTCTTTCCCCCACACCTAACCTCCTCCTGAAAAATATAAAAACAGAAGAAACCTTCCCTTAGATCCTAGAATAAATCCTTCGATTCATTCCATAAGTAATGCACACTATCCCGCGAGATGACATTTCGTGAATACTACACTTCTAGTAATACGTCATAATTTCATGTCAAAAATAATGCACAACACGCGGATTAATTTCTAATTAGATAAACTTCCAAATAATTTATCTATCAGACTGTCCGAAATAAGTTTATCAGACAGTGGCTACCAGATTTTCGAGGTTTTATTTACATTTCGGATGAAATTCGGCCCCCGAGAGCTTTTCCACGTTTCTCACGTTTCCTTTCCTTTGTTGTTCTGTGTCTTATGGCCTTCGATCCTGATCGAACCTGTTTTGACTTTTTATTTTGAGTCTTGTATTAGTTGTCGGTAACTGTTCACCGCCCGTTTTGGTGAGCCGCTGTTTCTTCATTGGAATTAAACACTTCTCACTGGGTGTTCTTGTTTAATGCTACCTTATTTCTCAAGCTGACTTCCGTTTTTATTTTTTTCAATATCTAAGCACCCGGTTTTTCTTTTTCTTCTTTTTATAAGAAGATACCCCGCCGTTTTTCAGGTTTAATTAAAAACCTATAGTTATCCAATAAGCAATAAATATCTGAGTATAAGGAGGTATGTCGTAACTAATTCTAGAAGCCGAGATGAGACAGAAGTCTCAGTGGTGGTACTGCCGATCAGCTACTGAAACGACAAATGAGGCATTAGGTCTACCAGAAAGTTCTGTCCGGTTTTTACCTTTAGATACGTCACAAGGGCTGGAATTCTCACTTAGCTCGTCAGCAAATTTTTCCAACCATCTTCTGTAACATTGCCGTAACACTTCTGTAAGACGACGCCAATGACGTCACTAAAAAGAGAATCTTATTTGCTCCAATTCAGCGGTGTTGGTTACTATCCCTAACACTTCCGGTATATTTCCAGCTCTTTTGTATTACTTCCTTCTTGTTGGTATCTTCTTCTTTTCATAGACCCGCTCATCCGTTAGGGTCGCGGGGTGAGGGAAGCAATCAAAGACTTCCAACTGACACGATCCTCCGCTATTGAGGTCAGAGAACCCCGTCTTGTTGGTATTCGTTCAAAAAAAATATTCGCGCCAAAATAATCAATTGATAGAGAGCGCTAGTGTGGGGTGGTTGTATAAAGCAGAATAACGTAGCAGTAGATGGGTCAAGGGGAGGGATTAGACTGTATAAAGTCTTCGCCAGGCGAGGTATGACGGGTTCCCGAGTCTTAGTTGGAGTGCACACACTGGTTTAGTGGGTTCAAATCCCACATACTCCCTCCGCCTTCCCAAAGGCAGAACGGACAACCTTCGAAGTTAAAGACAGTTAAGAAGATGATACCACTTTGCCAACACAATAGTTACGATGTTAGTGTAATAACAACGTCTTAGTTTAAAGAGTTTAAACACTACAGCAAACTTTCTGTAACATCAGACAGAACTCTCCAGTACATAACCCAAATTACATTCCCAAGACTACCAACTGTATATAAAGAAAAATATCCAAAACAAAGAAAATCAAACCCAAGCTTCCACATTCCAGAAAAAAGCTTTCACATCGAAACAACTACAACGACCACGTGAGTAAACACGCGTCTCAAAGCGTTTTGTTCTATTGTTGCCAATCCTCAATCCAGAAAAACGTGTTAACCTCGGAGAGATGATTTAAGCCCAGAGATATAAAGGCGTTCGATCATTAAAAAAAATAAAATTTCAATTATTATAATCTTTTCCCTATTTTTCCCTTTCTTCTTCGGCGAACCGACCATTTTGCAATCCTTCGTTTCATAACATTTCTGCTAATATTTCAATCAACCTTTAATTACGTTTTCCACTCTTACAATATAAATATTATAACGTAAACCGGTTACCTATTCTAAAAGCGTCTGTCATACCTGAAGGTTGATTAGTTTATTGCTTTACGAATATTTTGCGGACTCATTTTTCACTGTTCTCTTTCGGTTATCAGTGTGTGTGAGTGTGTGTGTCGAAGGTCCTGTCATTTCCTTTAATTTTTTTCCATGTCTGTTAATAGCCGAGATTAAAGTACCGGAATGGCGCAGGAGTGCTAGCCTTTTATTCTCCTAATAGACAAGACAAACGAGAAAAACAGGCGAAGACTCTTTATTATTGTCTTTCACACCAGTAGTCGGAGTCAGCAAGAGGTGATTCGTGTTTTGTAACTTCAACGTCCCGCATTAAAATAAATTTTACATTTCTCATCGCGAATTAATATATGAAATTTTACAAAAATTTTCAAAACGTTAAGTACACAAAGGGAATCCGTGAAAGATGAGGCTAAAAGATTATTCTTCAAAAGTACGATATTCGTGCAATTTATGAAATGTGTGTGCAATATTTATGAAATGAATTCCCCGTGTTCACATATTTATGAAATGAATATGAAAAGTGTGCATTTATGAAATGAATTCGTGTGCAATATTTATGAAATGATTCGTGTGCAATATTTATGAAATGAATTCCTTTTAGTGTGCAGTATTTATGAAATGAATTCTACACAAGTATATGAAATATTTATGAAAAAGTGTGCAATATTTATGAAATGAATTCTCCCTTTTAGTGTGCAGTATTTATGAAATGAATCCTTCCTTACAGTGTGCAGTAATTACGAAATGAATTCTCCCAAAAGAGTGCAATATTTATGAAATAGATTCCCACAAAAGTGTGCAATATTTGAAATGAATGTGCAATATTTATGAAATGAATTCTACAATTTTGAAATTTCAAATGAAATTCTAAAGAAATTACTTTTGAAATTAAATCATATAAAAGGTGTGCAATACTTATGAAACGAATTGCAATTGATTGAAATGATCGGCTGTAATATTCCAAACGTTCAAAAATAACATTGCAAAAACAAGATCCGAGAGTATAAGTATATTATACAGCTCAGATTAAGTCACATAAAATTTAAAAGTTATGTCAGTTGATCTTTGACGTTTCTATTAATGTACTTAATGGTTCCGCAAGTTCTAAAAAAGAAAAAAAAATGGCGTCTAAACGCCAATTTTAGATTTCTTGTCGAACACTGAAAGAAAAAGTTAATAAAAGACACGATAAACAGCTTGTACAGACTGCCTCATTGATACTTATACCGAACACCGGGGAAGAAAGCTGAGAAAGTGGTGAGGGTATGAGTGACTGATCTGTCTCCGACTCCGTCTCCGTTAATGGTCCAGTTGAGAACAACTTGGTCAAGGGATTTCATTAAGTTGTGCCATTTCCATGTCAAGATAAATGTCCAGCCCTGAAAATTAGCTTTATAAAAATACCTTTTCACCGACTTACAAAAAATAAAAATAAAAATAAACAAGGCACTACGTCGAACGGATATTGCTCAACGTACTTTACCAGACTCCTATCTGCCATAAGCTGGACGGGGAGAGGAGACGGGGGCGGGGGCGGGGGAGTAGAGATCTTAACAACAACTTGTAATAACCTTCGGTTTAATCCTAACGTTGTTGCCCTCAAGGTCAGTTTTCTAGCAAAAATGTCAACTCTATTTTCTTCCCCCGCCACGAGGCCAAACGATTTACATTATTATCTATACGACTTGTTTTCTGGAAGACCAGAGGTGGGTATCCGGGTGGGGGAATACAAAGCGATCGTGTCGATCCGTCGTTTCCCATTACTCGAATTTCCTCGCCTAATTTTGTCAAACAGAAATATAATTTCTCCAGGCGGAAAATGACGATGACAAAACATCGGTTAATGTACACAAAAGTCAATTAGCTAAGTGCAGGATGCGATGGTTTGATTGGTAGGAGGAGGAAGGCGGTGGAAAAAGCTGCCACGACCTCTTTCCCTCCGACAGAAGGAAGCTCTACATTAGCGGTAACATCTTAATAACTTCGTTTCTCGTTTCCTTTGGATTTCTTCGTCTACCATCCCCGACATTCAAATTTTGTTACGAGAAACACAATTTAAATTTAAATTCTTAAGGTGTTCGCGAATAAAACGTAGGAGAGGTGAGAAGTGGGCGAAGAGGGAAGGCGAAAAAGCTTTTAAGTCACTGAAATGTCAAAACAATTTGACAAGTTGCGCGTGATGAGCAGTTTAATCAAATTGACTCGGCGATGTTCTCGAACTCGCTCAATTACACAAAGATAATTAAAACAAATAAATGACTTTTTGCTTAAATTTATTTAAGGAGATGGGGGAGGGCCCACCACCGCCAAAATTATAATTAGATAAACCTCACAAAAATAATGAGCTACTCAGGTACCCAACCCGAAACTTATATCTTTGTACCAAAAGATACCGGAAAAGGAGTCCCCGATGACATAATTAATCAACAACAAAACCACAGAGTCTTAACTCTTCACTAAACGAGGATGATTTGGTATAACTCGGTGGTCACGTGATGTCGAGACAGAAGTTAAACACATAAAACGATTCCTTTAATAAGACCCCAAGGTTTTTGTCTTGTCGTCGGTCAAACAATATACCATTGACTGTATGTATTCATGTGTGTCTGTCTGTGTTACACGTCAAAAATTAATTACACGGCGGTAAGGTTTGTTTTTATGCGTTTCCTAGAATTGACCATTTATTGGTGATACTCGAAAGTCGCACAAATTAATTTAACATCCTTACACTTTCATCTATTTCATAAATAATGCACACTCTCTGGGAGATTGAATTTTATATAAAGCTTTTGTATAAAAATAGTTTGAGTTATGATCCTGTTTCTTCATCCTTGAGTCTAACGTAAGGAGGGAGACTCCAACTTACAACCATAACTCCTGTAGTTAGGTCATTAAAAAAAGTGTCACAGGTGTTACAATGATGAACTGTTCAACAGTAACCAAAAAGTGACACAACATCATGAGAAGAAAACAAATCGCCTTCTACTCCAACCTGAATAGAATGCACTCAGATTGACTTACCAACCAGAACAAGACAGCTTTACGACAACAAATATCAGAACACAAGTTCGAAATTTAAGAAAAAAGAAAAGCAGAAGCTAAGTGGACCACAGAGACAAAGAAGAACATAGTAAGAGACTAAAAAGAAGGCTAAAATGTAAGGAAACTGTTAGCACCCTAAACTGAACTTCTTTTACGCGGTTTGTAATGAACCATTGATGAACAAAGTAAGGCCTAGGGGCCAACTCAGGCCCGGAGGGTTTATCGACATGTATAGTATCACTACAATTACGTTTTGACGCATAGTCTACAGAATAAGCTAAACTAGCCTCGTGGGTCATGTGTTACAAATTTGTGCGGGCCGCCATAAAAATTTTAAAATTTAAATCGATCCATTGATTAAAAAGATTGCCCACCCCTGGTGGATATATATTAACACTAGTTTGGTTATGTCTGGACCCCTAGTACCCAAGCTTTTCCTTCGGGCCAAATTTCCACTATGACCATTGGGACTGGGTCACACGACTTACCAAAAAAGACTACAAGTCCGGCTTTCGACGCATACAGTCCACCCTCATCTGTATGTACATCTGTCAGTCTGTTTCTGTATGTAGTTGACTCCTAAAGATATGTTGAGGCAAACAATGTCAGCAGTTTCTGAGAACAGACCCGAACATTTTCGTACTGGTCAGGCACTATAGTTCAATTTGGTGGGCCGCAGTTTAAATACCAAAGGTCTATACAAATCCGCATAAAAAAAGAACCGACTACGTTATTTCCGTATTCGTGGATCTGTCTCCCTTCATTTAACAACAAAAATTTTTCTTACAGACCACAAACACTACATAACGTCTTTTATGTAATTTTATTAGAAACATGACAAGTGCAACAATAAATAAACTCTGAGAGGAACAAATAAAAAAATAAAGTTGAGTCACATATACATAGAAACTTCTTACCATCTAATAAATAGACTTCGACATTCATGAACATAGAAAAGGTAACTCGGATTGATTTATTTATTTTTTTATTTATTTACAAGATATATTTTTTTAATTTTTATTGTTCATCATGACAAAGTGATAATGATAACTCAGATGGATACATAAATAAAACAAGAAAGGAAAACTAAAAAGGAAAAAAAAATTTTTTTTCTTTTACGCAACCGGCCTCGATTCCCATGCGAACCTGAAACCTGATAAACGAACGACTTGGTCAGATAAACCTAATCACGGTTTTCATCGACTCTAACCTGTAATTAAACATCTAACATAATTAAATAATTACAATTTCTTTAATTAATGCAAAAAAATAGATTTTCGTACCAAAAACATTTTCAACTGACTCCTTGAAACTATTATTTTCTTATCGGCCATGTTTCGATTTTATATTAATAAAAATTTTTATTCCTTTCAATATCATTTCCGTATAATAATTATCCTTCTTGACTGTTCAATGAGGAAATAGTATAAGTTGCTGATTGTTTTGAAATGCTCAATGATACTCCCACGCTCCTTTTTCAAATCATTGCTATTGTTTTGCTGTTTTTATGTTCGGACTTGTTTTACACGAATTCTTTTCAATCGTTTACGAAATTACAACTGATAATTACAAATGAAAACTTGTATCATTTCATAAATAATGCACATTATTTCCTTTCCAAAAAAAATTTTTATTATCTCCAACGAAAACGACTAACTGTCCCAGAGGAAGGGACTATAAGTTGTTGGTAGGACATAGATTTTGGGGTTTACTGGGAAGCGGATTAATGTCCAAGGCCCAGGACTTGACGGGACCTTTCAAAAATAATGCACAGTTTTACATAGAACTCGTTTCAATAATAATGCACGTATATAACATGTATATCATTTCAAAATATTGCACACTATTGCACAGAACTCACATCATAAGTAATGCACACGTTTAATATCATTTCATTTCAAAAATAATGCACATTTTTTACAGAACCTTTTTCATAAATAATGCACACAGTTAACATCATTTCAAAAATAATGCACACTTTTACGAACTCATTTAACAAATAATGCACACATGTATCAACGTTTCGTTTCAAAAATATTCCACACCTTACACAGAACTCATTTCAAAAATATTGCACACTTCTTACAGAACCCATTTCATAAAAAATACACACAGTAAACTTAATTTCATTTCAAAAATATTGCACAATTTTTATCGAACCCATTTCACAAATAATACACACGTGTAAGCTCATTTCATTTCAAAAATATTGCACACTTTTTTACAGAACTCTTTTCATAAATAATGCAGACTTTTACACCGAACCATTTATCAAATAATGCACACGTGTATCATCGTTTCGTTTCAAAAATATTGCACACTTGTACACAGAGCCCCTTTCATAAATAATGAACACAGTTAACATCATTTCATTTCAAAAATAATGCACACTTTTAAAGAAACCATTTTATAAGTAAATCAAATTTATACAGAAATTTTGTTATATATAATGTATACGTTCAAAAAGAACTCTTCTATAAAATTATTCAAATTCATTTATGTTAATATTATTTAAACCGAAACCGGAAGTACTCTTAAGAACCAACAATCGTCAAGGTTGTAGGCTTGAAGGAACCTACAACGAATCAAAATCAGGTTTTCGGGACTATAAAATTTAATTCTTACACTAGCAAGGTTTGGAAAATCGACAAGAGCCAATTTGACTCTTTTCCACAAATTTATCCCTTCTATCTCGTTTCAAGATTAGAAACAAAGGAAATGACTAATTACAAAACACCAGAAGCTATTAATTCCTGGCGGCAGTGATGTTACTAAATAAGTTAGTTGGATACTCATGAAGATGATGACGATGAAGAAGATACTCACGTTTCGTAAGTTACGCGAGAATCAAACACTTGCAAACTTGATTGATATCCGATTACTTAACCACCGAGTACCAAAGAGGAATCGGTTCTTTGCCCACTGCTGACAGATTACTCTTAACCAATGGCATGTAAGACTAGATGTCAAATAGTTCATCTATTTACAACAGAAGCGAGTCACTTTGACTCATGCAACACAACTAGTAAATGAAAGTACTTAGACATTTCATAAATAATGCACAATAAAGTTTAGATTGATTTGCATTAATCTATTATATGTAATGTTTAGCTTAATTAAATATTTTAAAGCAGTGTGCATTATTTATGAAACAAATATGAAAACGCCAGGTTTGAAACTAATTTTTCATAAACAGAGAACGAAAGAGTAATCTCTTCGGACTTAGTTGATGCTTTATGGGTG
This sequence comes from Columbicola columbae, assembly GCA_016920875.1. Taxonomy (NCBI): domain Eukaryota; kingdom Metazoa; phylum Arthropoda; class Insecta; order Psocodea; family Philopteridae; genus Columbicola; species Columbicola columbae. Next base: position 6,554,755 of record JADMLL010000012.1, read on the forward strand.
GCTGAAAATTGCCATCAAATTTTATAGATAAAATTATCTTTTACGTTATTACGATGAATACCGGATATTATGATCCTAAGTGATAGAGAATTATTTTTATATTTGTAGAAAAGTATTATTTAATAAAAATAAAAATGGCGGAAATAAAATTCTATTCGATTTTCTAAAAGCGATTTATTGATCAGCATTTCGAGATTTCTTTTTTGCAATTGAGGTTGTAGATATCTTCAATTATCTATCTTGAAGCCCGTTTTCATTATTTTTTATCCACTTTCCTCTTTCCCCTTCTTCGAACTAACATCTACTAGGATGACGGTGTTAAGGAACCCAGTTTGAGTACCATGTGAGGTCCTTGTGTCATTTTAAGGCCACCTTCACTAAAATCATTCTTTACATCAATATAACAAACAAATTTTTCAAAGACGAACATATCCCAAAAGTAATGCACACTTCCAAATCGTAGTACGGTTCCTTGTGTAAAACTAGATCAGAGTTTGAAAATTAATATTTAATACTATGGCGTCCTGTGGCTCAACCGTGGTGCCATTTGGAAATTATTGCGTCGATATAATTAGTAAACAAGAACCTCGAAAAAGGTTCCGGCTCCTAGCCAAATCATGTAAGTCAGTTCCACAGGCACCAACAGGAAAAATTTATATTAGAAATCCGGACGCCATAGTGTTAATCAAACCAATAACCATGACACAAAGTTATCGTCTTAATTACAATAATAAATGTGCATTATTTATGAAAAATAATTTTTCTCCAACCATACATTACATAAGAAAATGAAATTCTCACAAAAACTGTGCATTACTTTTGGAATAACCCTCTTCCTATGAATTCTTTATTATTATACTTTCTGTATCCTATTCCTGGAATATTTATTATTAATATTATTATCGTTCTTATAATCATCATCGATATTAATATTAGTAAACAAGAACCTCGAAAAAGGTTCCGGCTCCTAGCCAAATCATGTAAGTCAGTTCCACCAGCACCAACAGGAAAAATTTAAATTAGAAATCCGGACGCCATAGTGTTAACAAAATCAATAACCATGACACAAAGTTATTGTCATGAATACAATAATAAATGTGCATTATTTATGAAAAATAATTTTCTCTTACTTAAGAAAATGAAATTCTCACAAAAACTGTGCATTACTTTTGGAATGACCCTCTTCCTTTGAGTTCTTTATTATTATACTTTCCTTATCCTATCCCTAAAATATTTATATTAATATTATTATTGTTTTTATAATTATTATCTATATTATCACTACCATCTTTCATCTCCTTCTCCATCCTTATCATTATCTACAACCTGTCTTTTCCTTCGTCAGCTGCTGAGGCTTCTACTTTGGTCTCTTCTCTACACAAACCCCACCAACAACTTAACTCTGTCTCTAAGCGAGACATTTTGTAGTTGGTCTGGCTTTATATCTAGTCAATAGACCAGTGTTTCAACCCCAGGAATAGGAAATGGGACTGGAAGTGCAGTCTAAAGGATGGGATAAGAGAAGGTAGTAAAACAGTAATGATGATGATAAGGAATAAGACGGAATAGAAGGAAGACAGATAAAAGAGAAGAGACAATAAAAATGATAAAACGGAGAAAGACGTACACATAGAATAACAGGTAGCAATGACAGAAACAGAAGATGAAGAGGAGGAAAAGAAGAAAGGTGGAAGGTAGTAGAGATAAGACGTTAAAATGAAAGCATTACAGTGTGCATTAGTTATGAAATGAAAATTTAACCACCAACCCAATACACAACAACCTCAAAAACAGAACAAACATAAAAACACTAATCAACCACCGAGGAAACCTTCTACAGGAAAGTTAATAACTCCATCAAAGTCACCGAGAGGAAGAAAGAAAGAATTATGGTTAACCAGAATAGTCTTGGAGGATATCGTTCCCATCAGATTTAAAAACCTAAATTAGGAGATTCGTGGGTGAATCCGCTTTTGTATTTAATTATATATCTTCATTACATGATAAACTCCATTTTGGTACTTCACAAGTACCATTTACCTATTTTCATAAACGGAGACAAATCCTACAATGTCGCATCATCTCAAAGAAACTTTTGTCTCTTCTTCTGCCTCCTCCTCCTCCTCCTTTATTAATTTCTCTTGTGTACAAAGAGCCATAAAAATGTTCGAATTCGTTAATTTGAACGGCGGAATATTTGTTTATACCGTATTTACACTATTTAGTATAATCCTGTAAAAAGAGATTCCCTTTTATGGTAATCCTTAAGAGTTTGATCCGAAAAAGTTTTTCTTTTTCTTTTTATTTGTGAATGCTCTTTGTTTCCATTAACACTCTGTAGACTTTTTCTCTCCTCTTTATGTTGTTTGGAGTAGTACACAAAAAATTCCAAATTAGCGAGTTGAACCCAAGAAATTTTCCCAGGGAAACGACGTGACACCAAATAAATAACCTTTGGACTCTTTGGTTGATGTTTTAAACCCAAAATACGTCGACAACCTTCGAACAGCCCCTCTTCCTCGAACCACTACCAACAAACCGGCATTATATATTTTAATATAAAAAGTAATATATTATATAAGCCGAAAACTAATACACTACATACATTATGGTAGTGAATAAATTACTTGGGAAATGAGACAAATTACTCAATATTTATCACATTTACCGGTTAGTTTATAAAATCTTCAAACCATGATTATGAATGAGGAATTTATTAAAGAACTACTCGAGTTACGGGTTGAAGATTATTTAAACTAGCCGGTAAATATGATAATTACTCCTTACAACCTTATAAATTCCTTACTCCTTATAAATATTGCTTACAACCGGTCACGTTTTTTTCCCTAAATAGCTGCCGTTACTTTGAAATGACTGATTGTTGGAGGTGTGCATTATTTATGAAAGTAGTGAAAAATCACTAAAGTTGTGAGCAACCTCCTTTAATCTGAAGTGTAAAAGTTAGCTTAAAGTTAGTAGTAAAACTGAAATATTGTTCTCAAGTTGTATGTTTGATAGTGTTCGTCATAATGTCATATTATAGTATATTATATAAATTTTTTAGAGTATTAGGTGGATCGGAAAGTAATGTCGGCTCTATACGTTACATCTATCTGACGGCAAAAGTGATAAATCGAGCGGATATTTATTCCTAATCACCCACTAAGCTTGATGTATGGACTGTTTACAGAATATTTATCACATTTTCCGGGTAGTTTATAAAATATACAACTTGTCATTTGAGCAAAATTTTATTAAATTCCTTATTACGAGGTGGAGATTTTATAAACCAGCCGGTAAATGTGATAAATACTCAGTAATTTGTTACATTAATCAAGCTTAGTTGGTGATTATGAATAATCGCCGGGGATTATACTGTACGTGTTTATTTGTTGCTTTCATTGTAACGTATATTAATCGTATTTATTGCATTTACCGACTAGTTTATAAACTATTCAACCCGACATCAGAGCAATTTTTTATTAGCCTCCATTTTAAGTTGAATATTTGATAAACTAGCCGGTAAATGTGATAAATATTCTCTAAATAGTCCATACACCAAGCATCCCTTCTCTTTCCGTCTTACATGAATCACCTTAGCAAGATGAAAGATACAAAACTGTTGTTGGTAACTGATTTCCGTCTATCTCGACATGACTAATCGTCTGGATGGATTTGAATAAGATATGTCAGAACAGGAGGACATTTAACAAGCTTTACATGTGAGATGAGCAAAAATAAATGTTCTCTCATTCTCCTCGAGAATATATCCTCGAGGCTTTCAACCGAAATTACAATTCCAAGTGGATGAGATAAAAGAATAAAAACAACAAACATTTGCCTCTCAAGAGAGATTCCTGATGGCATAATCAACTCGAAATCGCATTAAAAACGTCTTCTTTTACGCTGAAATGATTCCCGGTACGCATAAAACGAGACGTCACTGTCATTACATAAGCGCCCAGTCACAAAACGCGAGAAATCTGCTGACGAAAATAAATGAATGTGCATTATTTATGAAACGAACTGTCCACAGAAATGTTATGTGAAATGATTCTCCGCAAAAGTGTGCAATATTTATGAAATGGTGTGCAATATTTATGAAATGATTCTCCACAAAAGTGTGCAATATTTATGAAATGGATTCCCACAAAAGTGTGCAATATTTATGAAATGGATTCTCCACAAAAGTGTGCAATATTTATGAAATGAATTCCCTACAAAAGTGTGCAATATTTATGAAATGGATTCTCCACAAAAGTGTGCAATATTTATGAAATGAATTCCTACAAAAGTGTGCAATATTTATGAAATGATTCCCTACAAAAGTGTGCAATATTTATGAAATGGATTCTCCACAAAAGTGTGCAATATTTATGAAATGGATTCTCCACAAAAGTGTGCAATATTTATGAAATGAATTCACAAAAGTGTGCATTATTTATGAAATGGATTCTCCACAAAAGTGTGCATTATTTATGAAATTAGTGAATATTTATGAATTCTCCACAAAAGTGTGCAATATTTATGAAATGGATTCACAAAATGTGCAATATTTATGAAACAAAAGTGTGCAATATTTATGAAATGGATTCCCTACAAAAGTGTGCATTATTTATGGAATGAATTCTTCACAAAAGTGTGCATTACTTATGAAATAAAAAGTGGTCAGCTGCAACAAATTTCTAAACACACGTTAGCAATTCTTTCGTCCCATTTCCGATCCTCACTTCCACGGGAGGAAGGCACCACATTGCATCAGGCACCGTATTACGCGAGGTTTAGCTCCATCAACGACCTGAACGATTCGAAAACATGAGCCAAATCGCTAACAGTTAGTTCTACCAATATTTGATCATGTCCGTGTTTATTTAAATGTCGTACCTCCGAGTCACGTGAAACCAAACCGCCCATTAAGTTGCCCAGTCATATCGGGTACCCTCCGCTCACTGTTTTGTCAGAAATTCCCTTTGAAACTTTCCTTTTCGTACACATTCGTGTGTGGCTGAGAAACTTAATTTGGAGAAGGCGGGTCCTCTTTTCAAGCTACTGCTTAATTGTGCTCTCAACCTCTGCTCTGCCCCCATCCACCCACCCCGCCTCACCGTCTCGGGTAAATGGCGAAAAGAAAACTGTAAACTCATCAATTATAATTGTAATTATAATGAGTGGACACGCCGGTAAACATCGCCGGAGAACCCGGTTAATTATTTTTCTTATAGACCTCAGCTTCGCTATAAAATCCCCGCGTTGTTTATACATATTTATTTAATGAGCTTAATTCTTATTCAACTCAAAGGACGAATTTTTTTTTTCTTTTTCGCCTTTTAGAAAAGGTTACGAAATGTTGTGTCATTAAGGTCTTGATTACCTTAAAATTAGTCCGCTTTTTTTGTGCTAAGTAACTTTTAGGTATTGCTCAACCCAAACAAGACCTGAGGCGTGATTGAGAGTCGATACGTCTGCTGTTGTCCTTTACCTTTTTGGAAACGTTGATTTTTGTTTACTACCCCTACTATTTTTCAGTTATATGAACAGACAATTCCGCGATTCAAAAAAAAATCACCCACACGTGTTGAGAACGATAACCACGTGCCGAGTCTATAATAGAGTAATTGATTTCATAAATAATGCACACTTTAGTCCCACAAAAAATGACGAATTGAACCAACAAAATCAAATTAAATATAAAATTAGCGTGTTACTATAAACAGGTTTTTAAGTTATCCTGTTGTCACTATAGTTTGTATAAAATTAAATTTAATATAAAAATTAGTATATACTAAAATAAAGTAAAAATTTGTGACAGCAGAGCCTAAATTTCCTGCAAATTATTTGCGCCATTAAAGGCCTAATCGCAACTTATAATTTATTATAATTATATCCACTCTCGGAGATAGGACTCATTTCAATAGTTACAACAATCTGTTTAAAAAGTAATTTTATTTTATAGTTTCATTTCATAAGTAATGCACACATTTAATATCATTTCATTTTAAAACAATCCACACTTTTATACAGAACTCATTTTTAAAATAATCCGCCCAGCTGACATCATTCCATTTCATAACTAATGCACACTTTTGTGGAGAATCCATTTCATAAATATTGCACACATTTACGCAAAACTCATTTCATAAGAAATGCACAATCATATCAAAATTCTATTTTATACAAATTTTATTTATTTGAGTTTTAAATTCTGTTTTTCACCCCTGGGGAGAGGATTCGAACTCATAACCATTACTTCTCGAGTGCTTTACCCATACACCTCCCGCCTGTTCCAAAAAATAATGCACACCAATACCCTCAATTCATTTCAAAACTATTGCACACTTTGGTCACGACTCATTTATCGACTTCTCTCTCTTCAATTCTTCCAAATTATTGTCTCTACTATTCCAGACGGACTCAGGTACATACCTCCACGACTAATAGTGACTAAGTCCAACTACTACTCACAATTCAGACGCATCACGCCAGAGATTTCAAAACAGAGAAATGATAATCTAGAACAGGGATGGCGAACCTATGGCACGCGTGCCACAGTTGGCACGCACAAAAACAAAATTATTTTTTATAAGAAACCTATCCTTTTTGATATAAATTATTTAAAAAATATTAATCTTCACTTAATTTATAATTTAGTATATAAATTTGTAGTACTGCATACCTATCTTAGTACGATAACTACAACCGTCAAGTTATACATTTTAGTATTAAAATACTACTTTAATTCTCTCGAAGTATATAAAGGTGCGTATTAGATAAAATTATTTAAAGAAGAATTGCTTTTATTTATTTATTTATTTATACATAGGTACAGTTTTCACCACACTAACATTTCGGATGAAATTTTATTGTGGCACGTTACCTATTTAAAAAAGAATTTTTATGACTTTGTGACACGGACATCGAAAAAGGTTCGCCATCCCTGATCTAGAACAATGATTCCAAAATTGGTCTATATCGACCCACAAGAGTTTATGACAATCTTCAAAAGGTCTACGTCAGCGAAAAAGGAATTTCGGGGTCCATGAAGGTAAAAATGGGTGTCCACGATACTGAACTCTCAACAAACACTGATAGTACCTTGTGTCGTTCCCCACATTCCTAATTCCGGAATGGGTACAGTGAAATGAAGCAGCCGACAACCGAATCAAAATTCATTCAGTCCCGGAGCTCCGCACTATCAGGATCCTTGCATTTTCCTTTTCAATTCTAAATTATAGTTATAATAACATTTTATATACCAATATACATATACGTTCGGAATTAGTGTTGTCCATCATTCTTTCATCTACAACGACACAACCTGGTTCCGACAACCTATTCACTTACATTATACTATCTTTTAATATAAAGACACATGGACATTATTAATATAAAATTAAAAAATTTACTTCACTACAGTGAGAAATTAACACAAATCAAGTTAATAGGGGGTCTACCCAAAACCAAAAAACATGGCGACGGGTCTACGACACCAAAAAGGTTGGCAACCTCTGATCTAAAATTTACAACAACAAAAAAACAGTAAAAGACATAATCAACAATTCACAAAAAAACAAATAATAAGGATGATGAGGAAGAATCAAAACTTATGAACAGGTTTTACTCAAATTCAAGAAAAAAAAATCATCGCCAACAAGAAGACGAAGAAGAGGAAGATAGCTCAACATGGAAACCTGAACCAATCAACACTTATAAAAAAAAAATGTTAACAAAACATTAAACCAAATTCCGACGACAGAGACCCCCATTATAAATAAACAAGGCAACGAAATAATTAATTAATTTGATGAATAAATGCATAACTAAATAATGGAACGATTTAATAAGAAGACGAAGAAGAAGATAAATAACCGAATGAATGAGTCGAAAACGCGTCAAGTGGGGGTATAATCTGTTTGATAACGCAGGCGAAAATATTTTCCATTAACCAAATAAAAATTTTTCTTTCAATCGATGAGGGAATATTTGGAAACGGGCCCGGAGGCTCTTCAATTTCTGGCGTTTTTAATTAACAATAAATAAAGCAACTTAAACAACGGAAGAGTACTTGGCCCGTTCAAAACGTAAACAGCTTAAATCGGTGGTTGTCGATGCCAACCGGTACCTGAGCAATAATCTCCTTTTTAGTTTTCGTTTCTTTGAGAATTTTTCAAAGATGGAAACGGGAGAGGTTGTCAGAGATACGACACCGTCTTTTTACAATTCTTCATAAGATAGATTGACAAATAAAGATGGATAGACGTTAGTTTTGGTGATCCGGATTCCCTTTTACGTGGTTAATTGGTGATTGGTTTAATGATCGAATACAAGACCTGTTATCCTACCACAGGTATAAGGTAGTGCTGTTTGAAACCACCATTTAACAACAAAATCAACACTAAGAGAAAAGACCAAAATGAATCCTCCACGAAAATGTGCGATATTTATGAAACGAATACCAGCCCCTGGTGACATTAGTTAGCAATAAACAGTTTCGATTCCAGTATTTTGATGTAATAATCGACAGATTCTGTTCTCCAATCACGAAATTGTTTGATAATTAATTTGTGCATTATTTATGAAATGAACATCAGTTAATTCTCTTTAACGTTATTGGGTGAATCGAAAAATAATGTCGAGTCTGTGGGTTACACCCAATAAATATATGTACATTGGTAAAAGTGATAAATCAGGCGTATATCACCAACTGTGCTTGATTGATGTGACAAACTAATCAATATTTATCACATTTACCGGCAAGTTTATAAAAGATTTCTCTCACTTCTCAAGTATTTGTTGGAAGGTTCGTTCACTATTACTGGTGACACAGCTGTTAGGATTGCTTGCCTTCTGTCAGGAAAGTGACACAAGTCATGTGACCAAAATTTTCTTAATTTCTCCATTACAAATTGAATATTTTATAAACTAGCCGGTAAATGTGATAAATACTCAATAATTTGTCACATTTACTAAGGTTAGTTGGTGATTATGGAAAATCGCCGAGGATTATATTAACGCTAAGCCGTCCGGCGGCCCCGCTGTTGTTTGTGATGGAATTTCACAAACATTGGCTGACTAATAGTGACGTCACATTCGGAAATTATGGCGTATGCGTCGCTGGCGATCTTATACTTATATACACATGTACACGATTACCACTAACGTTCACATGTTGTGAATTTAAAATATTGGTGCTCAGGCAGTATGAGAGTCAATCCCACCGGCTCCGACACAAGGAAATCTAAATTAGACCCCCTGACGTCATAGTATTAATATATATTTCTCCAATTTATCACTTTTACCGTACCATATTTTTATCACAATCTCCAGGTAGTTAATAAAATCTCCAGCTTTTAAGGCAGAGTTTAGTAAAAGTCTGCTCCGATGACGAGTTGGACATTTTACAAACTACCCGGTAAATGTGATTAAAAAACTCAGTAATTTGTCATAATGTATACATTCGCTTGATTTATCACTTTCACCGATATTACTCTCCGTTTCACATATCATTTCTTCCTCTCTTTCACTCTTCTTCAAGCCCAACTACCTCTATACTCAACGCGGAAGCTAACTTTGAGATCTGCTCCTTCAGTATAGCCACTCGCACTACTCTTAAAACCTATTTTCTAGTATTTGAGGCGGGTAACAGTTTACATAGAAGATAAACAAATAAATAAATAAATAAAATAAAAACAATAAAACAAATTAAATATATCCTTTCAGTAAAAAAAAAATTCACGGCTCGTTGATTCCAACTCAATTCCTGTTGGTACAAAAAAAAATTGAAAAGTTTTCTGCTACATATGTATTTATTAATGTGAAAACGCTCATTTCCGGTTCTGATGACTCCTGCCAAGCTTAAATTTAATACTTTATCCGGTTGTCTAATGGTTGACTGCGTAATGTAAACGCTTTTTTTATGTTTTATGTAATTTAACGGGAGATGACTACTTTTAAATAATGTTAAACGTTTTTAATAAAAGTTAATTATGTCAGTGGGGTGAGTTGGCCGTCAGGGATGATTCACGGTTTTGATTTTCCTTCCTATTCCTCCACCGCCTTCCCTTAACCTTCCCCTTAATGCTCTCGTTTCCTTGTTTGATTAGGCTATTTTCCAATCAGGTTAGTTTCAACCTTTTCTCGGGTGTTTTTCTGGCTGGATTGGTTACCTCCTGTGGTAGTTCGAATCTTTGTTTAAGCCGTCGGTGAGTCCAGACAACAGGATAAAAAATTTCTCCCCCAGATGGGGATCGAACCCACGACCTTTAGATTGGCAAGTACCCTACACTTCACCCATCGGTCGTTTCTTCTGGTTCTAGTATACATACATAACAGCAATTCACACTTTCCATGACATGTATTAGCAGTTCATAAACGGATTTCTGACATACGCGACGATAACCAAAAGTAATTTTCAAGTTATGCGACGAAAACCCGGAGACGCGGTCAAGGTGAAACTTCCTTTCCTTCCTCCAAATGGCAAAACTAAAAGGGCACGCTAAGCGAACAGCTTCGCCGCCAAAACATCCATCAAACCAGTTCGCACTTGGCAAAATATTGTCACCGAGTCAGCGGATAACCGACGACTTGACATTTGAAACCGATTTCAAAAGGTTGACCAAGGGCGACCATATCCTTTGAAAAGGTGACATCGTACTCGAGTTAGAGATAAAAGCTTGGGCGTGTGCGGGCAAGGATAACGAAACGGTTTCTTAGCGGAAGCGAGGACCTAATACGTCAGGATAACATCTATGCATCTAATATTTCATGACAACTCGTCCAGAGACTTTCCAAAACCAGATCTAAATCGAATCGCAAGAACAAAGGCAAACATTTATTTCCTTTTGAATGAACGTTTCAAACTGAGATCTTGCTAATGACTTTTTCAAAAATTTTTACTCTCTTTCATTGTGACAGCCCCCAGCCCCTTCTCATTTCCTTCTGCTCCTTCTTCTTCTTCTTCTTCTCCTTCAATCAACCCTTCGAAATGATTTATTCTCTTTGATAAATCATCTACGAGTTTTTGGGTCAAATATGTCCAACCGCAACCATTTGTCTAAAGGCTTTCAAGACTTGTTCACCACCAAGATTCACATTCTTTTGATTCATAAATAACTTCCGATCTTTATAGAACACTTCTTTAAAAAACTGAAACAGGGTAGAATCGCCAAAAGGGAAGTTTAACAAACATCTTCGAAAAGTTTGATCACCTTTCAAATAAGTTCTCGTTTAAAGTGTGCATCATTTTTGAAAAATCCTCATATAAGTAAACTATCTATATAGCTCTATAAAATTTATAACCCAATTAAATAAACGACTAGGAGATAGCTTCCTCATATCGTCGTCCTTTAGGTCGGCTTCATTTTTCTTTAAGTTTAGTCGACTTAAGCAAATTCAAACCAACAACTGGTGTCAGATCAAATCATAACATGTACCCAAGAACCAGAAGAAACGACCCAAAAAGATTTACCAAAATAGAAATTAAAACATCGGAGGCAGGAAGGTTAGATGGAGAGAGAAATCTTTACCGAAAATAAACGAAGCGTTAATGCCTTTTAATAAAGTGACCGTCATTCCTTTTAACTGCTTTTAAAATGGCGAACGGATTATGGATCTCCTTTTTTGGTACCTGAATGACACCGAAGAGAAAATGCGCAAAAGTTGTTGGTGGTCATCGGAGATGGTAATTGGTGAAACGAAATGGAGGAAGCGTGCTTCGCGACGCGTTAGACACACGAATCCCTCTTTCACCCTCCTCACCTTTCAATCATCTAAATGACTCTTCAGTCTTCTCTCTTTGTTTAGATCTCTCACAGCCTTCCTAAAACAATTGTTTCCAGTTTCCTGTCTTCCATGACAGTTATGCTCCACTGAATCAGTCAGCACGTGTGTGTAAATTTTATTTGAATTAAACAAAGTAAAAAATCTATGACTCAGACAAGACAGTTTCAGATTGGAGAATGTGCCGACAACAATAAATAAGTGTGCATTACTTTTGAAATGAAAACTCCCTAAAACTGTGCAATATTTTTGAAATGAAAACTCCCTAAAACTGTGCAATACTTTTGAAACGAAAAAAACTGTGCAATATTTTTGAAAAAAACTGTGCAATAGAAACGAAAACTCCCTAAAACTGTGCAATACTTTTGAAATGAAAACTCCCTAAATCTGTGCAATATTTTTGAAACGAAACTCCTAAAACTGTGCAATATTTTGAAATGAAAACTCCTAAATTTGTGCATTACTTTTGAAACGAAAACTCCCTAAAACTGTGCATTACTTCTGAAATGACCCTTAAAGAAGATTCGTGATTTCTTGCTTATGTAAACTTTTCACTCCATACTTCTCTTCCTATTTACTTTACTTACAACTCCCATCCTCCTCTCTCCACCCCGTCGAATCCTGCCAAATTATTCCTTTACCCGCTCCTGGGGTTAAAACATCGGTGCGTCCCGTAGATACAACCTAACCCAACACATATTCTACCAAACTTGAAGACAGCTAATAGATAACTAGAGAATAAATAAATAAATAAATAAATAAAACTGAACACTCTGCGTTTTTATCAAACTTCATTTCAAAGTGTGCACTATTTATGAAATAAATTCTCCCTCCCCCCAAAAAACGTGCCAATTTCTTCCGATCAAGATGGATTTCCTTCTTCTATTCCGTCAAAGAGTAAAACAAGAGGTTCGTGCACCACCACACCGGTGTACACAGTTTTGAAAATCAGAATCTTCGTGGCAAGCACGGGTAGATAAATACGATCCCCGGGGAGAGGTATACCCAAAAAAGCACAATAAATAAATTAAGCAGAGAGAAGATAAAAAGAGAGAGAGAAATTAATCAGAGACTGATAAATCCTAAATCTTCCCGAATCAATTATTCATTTGCGACATTTCAAAAAGCTCAACGGGTCGCCATTAATCTAATAAATAATGAGCATAATTACGCAAAATATGCCAACAAATTAATGGCTCTAAACTCCTGAAAGAAGTTTATTTGAAGCGATTAAAAATTTCAGTTTCTTAAAACACTCGAATTACAAGTTTTCGCTCTCTCTCTCTCTCTCTCTCTCTCTCCTCTCTCTTTCCATCTTCTTCTTTCTCCTCCGAACATTAGTATCAATTCCTTATCACGTTTATCTGAACAATTTTTTTTAATACGTCGAAATTTTATTTTTTTATTCATTAATATCGATTTAATTTGTTAAATTTTTTTTATTACCTTAATCATTTTCGTACCGCGTTCTTTTCCTCTTCTTTTCACTTCGTGTGACATTAAAATTCCGGTAGCGGTAAATTTTAAATAGATTACCTCTTACTCTCCTCCGTCCCCGCTCCACCCTACTCAAGAAACCACTTCCAGTTTCGAAGGGAAAAAGGGCGCTAAATTTGGATTTCTACCATTGAAACCTGATTCGAAATTGCGGAAAGTCGCAGATTTGAATGAAATTAAGAGATTTGTCTTCGCTTTTTCTTTATTTTATTTTTATTTATCTATAGCGAAGCCAAAAATCTTTCGCCATCTTTCTTTTATTTAACCACTTTAAAAAGTGTTGGAATTATTATCATTATCATTTTCTCTTTCATAAACTATCGCGGATAAAAATTTACTAAATAAAAGTTATGATGACTCAATAAGCCGACTCAAACTAATAAAAATCGAAAGCGATCCTAAATGATTTCAACATATGTGAATAGGTTGCCTAATATTTTTTTAGCCCCCCTCCCCTCCTCCTCAAAGTTTGGACTGTCTGCGAAGCTGTTGTCAGATTATGACAATCTGAAGCTAAGATCCTGCTGCTGAACACTGCCTTTTAAATTCATTTAATAATATAGGAAACCTTAATAACTGGCTTTCTGAAATAATAAATACATACAGCCCCAATGATTTATTTCATAAATAATGCACACTGTAAGGAAGATTTGTTTCAAAAATATTCACACTTGTACAAAAACTGATTTCACGTGTAATAAACAGTTTTAGGAAGGACTAATTTCATAAATGTTGCACACTGTAAGGAAGAATTCGTTTCATAAGTATTGCACACATTAAGAGAGAACTCATTTCATAAGTATTGCACACTTTAAAGAAGAATTCATTTCATAAATATTGCACGAAGAATTCATTTCATAAATACTGCACACTTAATTCATTCAGCACTTTAAGGAGAATTCATTTCATAAATACTGCACACTGTCAGGAGAATTCATTTCATAAATACTGCACACTTAAGGAAGAATTCATTTCACTTTAAGGAGAATTCATTTCATAAATACTGCACACATTAAGGAGAACTCATTTCATAAATACTGCACGGAAGAATTCATTTCTCATTGCACACTTTAAGGAAGAATTCATTTCATAAATATTGCACACTGTGTGGAAGAATTCATTTCATAAATAATGCACACTTGTGTGGAATAATCCATTTCATAAGTATTGCACACTTTAAGGAAGAATTTCATTTCATAAGTACTGCACAACTCTATCAACAGTTCATTTGGTGGCTTTATTATGTCATCACTGTAGTTTTGATTGTTTGTATTTGAAGTTACACGGTTTTTAGTAAAACCAAGAAACGTTAAGTTAAACTTAGAGAATACTTGCAGTTCTCACTTCGCACTAAGTAGAACAGTGGGAGGAGTAGTGTAGTGGCTAAAGTTTCTGACTTGGACGCAATGATCGTGAGTTCGAATCCTCCTCCCGCACCCTGTTATACCCAAAAACTAAGGCGACACACAGGATTATAACCACCACCGCACACTAAGTAGAACACGACCAAATTATATTTGGGTAAAAAAAATTGCAGGACACACAAAGGTCAATAAACTTTACCCATAATCCTGTGACAGTCTTGCAAGAGTGAGAAATATTATGGCGGGGAAGTGAAACACAATGAAAAAACTGTTGATTCTTGGGTTCGACTTAAATTTACGACCGGATTTCAATTTCCTGAATATTCAGTGTTCGCGTTAAACCAATCACGAGAGTTAAGTGAGGTATTTGAGAATCTCCGCCACAGCATTTACCACAACCAAACCAAAAAGATTATCGTAATGAGAAGATGTCATGTCCTCGGGGTTTTTTCCGCGGTCGAAAAGAGAGATCGAGGTGAGCGTCAGTATGTAAATAAACCAGCAAAACGTCTGAACCACAAATTATACATTACGCACCATGGTAATTTGATATTTTTTTCCTTCAAATCCAAAATGGCGGTTGGCCGACGCTCTGAAATTATGAAGGCTACATGCAATTCCCAAAAAGAGTTTGTTATTTGAGATAGTAAGAAAACCGTTTACTCGTCTCAGGAAGTGAGATGAGTAGATAAGTGTTCGATTCATTTTCTCGACCCAAACAAGGAAAACTAATTGCCGTACCGGAAATCCACTTTTCGGGTATTCAAATATGTGTTTTAGGTTTCTTTCTGGCTGGTCTGTGTACGTTTCTTTGGGTACCTGTGACGGGATAAGTCGTGAGCTACAAATAGTATTTAAGATACCCAGAACGACTGGTCTTCTCTTCTACCCGTGTAACTTCAAATATACAAAATCAAAACCAATATGATAAGGAATGAAGCTACCACATCAAGTGTTCTTAAAGGTGTGCAATATTTATGAAAAGAATTCCTTTCTTTCTGACACAAATTCTTCCTAAAAGTGTGCATTATTTATGAAATATTCCGTAACCGTTGAAAAAAGACGAGTGAAACAACTCCGACTAAATACAGGACGTTGAGAAGACAAAGTCAAAACGTATTCAATAAGGAGCAAAACAGTTTCCAGTTCTTCGCCTTTAAAAAAAATTATTTTAATCCCTACAGTTCAAGGTCAATCCACAGGAGGATCCTTTCAAATCCAGCAGACTAAATTAAACCAAATTTGATCTTAACTATACCTTCCCAGCCCAACACTTTTGGAACACTATACTCTCTCCATCCCTCATCCACACATCTTTTTAAAGGGCGATCCATGATAAGCCTGACAGGTTCAATTTTCCACAATTTTTTAAATGACAGACCCATTAACTATTCTCCCAATTTTGAAAAACGATTTTGAAAATTGATAAAAAAAAATATTAAACACACCAATCACAGATCCCCCTGACAAAAAATTTTGTTCCAAACCATCCGATGCACATCAAAAACATTTCGCAACCTAAAATAATATTTTTCCATTTTATTGTTTCAGGTATGACACACTCATTATGAAGCTGAGCCTATCTACTACTACCACTACTACCTACTAAGCTACTACCTTCAAACGCTGTCTTTACATAATTTAAGGTTAGTCTATTCAAAAATTATAAAACGGGAAGGACTAATAACATTTCGGGAACCCCCTCCCCGCCACACCCATTTTCTAGTGACATCTAACTTGGGCATTGGTAACACTCCTAATGCTTTCTTCTTAAAAGACACCCCTCTCGGGAGCCCCAATTCCTTACTACCATCAGCGATTCCTTGAATTTTTTTTTCTTTAATGTTTTCCTCGTCGCAATCGAGGTGATCGGATATTTGAATTTTGATAGTGGGAGTGTGATATGATAATTTGTGTACCAAGACACTTGTTTGGATGTAAAAACGATAACAATTTCAAATTTATATAAGACTTTACAGACGATAAATTGACGTCAAACCGACAACGATATTTAATAAATTTTGTGTGGCCCCAATTTACCAAAAAAAAAGAAAGAAAATCGTCTTAAACAAGGTGCCCCTAAGCCTTCGATTAATTAAACAACCTTTCTGCTTCGATTTGTTTTCTTATTATTTACAAATATTTGATTTCGAGACGGTGCCTTGAAACCTGTACGAACCTGACAGCGGTTATGTACTCCTAATTGATACTTCTTTAGGCTAGTTTCTTGAGTTTGCCTCAAAAGATGTCGAGACTCGTGAGCTCGATACCGGACGCTAAAACCCGAACCTTTTTTTCCATTTTCGACTGGGCCCTCCTGTCGTGCACGTTTTCAAAATCAAAGCCGACGTCACTCTCATTGATTAGAATCTAGATTCTTGTGAACTCGTGAACCTTTCCAAATCGTCTTCTAGTAAATGTTTAGATTCTTGGTTATTAATCACCCCCCTCTTACAACACGGTTTGGCTCTTACACGACCAGAGAAATTGAAAATATTTGTGTCTTCAAATAACACAAGAGAAATATAACGTCGTACTGTTTGAAGTGTTTTGTCCCTTTGTTTGGGGTTCCATAGGAATAACCCTCGCATAACACGATATTTAAGCTCTGTCAAAAATTCTGTAGTTTGTGATTTTGTATAGTGTGTACAAACTACTTTATGGTCTTATTTTTATATTTTGCTCTAATTTGGGTGACTTCTCCAGTAGTTATTTCAAAAATATTGCACAGCTTTGTTCGTAATTCGTTTCATAGATGATGCAAATTTTTTTCAAGTCTACTGTAAATTTGTAGTTACGAAATTTTTTTTGCATCATCTATGAAATGAATTAAGTGTAAACTGTCTAATTTAGAAACAAAACATAAAAATGAAGAAAAAAGTAGTTTTATATACTAAGCAAAACCGCAAACTATGGCATTTTATACCGTGTTATACGAGGGCTATCTCTAATGAACACCAAACAAAAACTCCCACAAACGATCTATTTATAAATCAAGAACCTAAATAGGTCACTAAACCCAAATTTCCATAAATCATCCAACCTACTATTTCAAATATTTTTTCATAAGTATTGCACACCCTAATAAATAATTCATTTCAAAAACGACGCACGCTTCCACTAAGTCCTAAACCTGCAAAATGGTGAAGATTTCGTTTCGCACAAAAACACAACAGTACCACGACTACATCAACCGTGTTATGCGAGACTAAAAACAAACAAAAACCCAAAAACTCAATTTGTCGCAGGTGCTCGCACCTCATCCATTCTTCTCAGTCCCCAACGGAAGAATTCGTGACCGAGCACAATTTTATCAAGTACCTGACAATAATCCCACCAACCAGAAAAAAGAAATTTCCATGACCCCGGACAAGAACAACATTTGAAAAACACAACCGAAATCAAGGATTACCTTTAAAAATTTACAGACACAATTTTTTTTTATAGAAAAAATATCAAATTTCAGGTTCGAAAAGCGCTCAGTACCATAAAATATGTTTGAAATGCCAAAATTGGTTTTGCGTTACCTAATCAAAACAAAAACCAAAACCCTCACGGCACTGAAAAACTTGGTAACCATAACTGAGGTCGAAGGTCGATTTCATAATTTATTCAAACCAAACCAAAAAAATTATTTCTATAAATAAATAAATAAATAAAATAACCGACAAATAATTTTTGAAAAGTCACTTTATAACATTAGGAACAACAAAAATTTTTCCTCCATTCATAAAGCTCGAAAACAAATCTGGTAAAAGGTGAAACCTGTTAACACACTGATACATCATATCGGTACCTTCGGAGTGATTTATTACCAGTACAATGCAAACAACAGAACGTAATTAGGTTCGCTGAGACGTCAGAGAGAACCGAGAGAGAGACTTGGGTGGTCAAACCCATCTTGATCATTGTTTCTTCAATTGTGAATCTTTTCCAAAAGAAATAAATCACGTGTTACAACAAGTCGAGTTCGAAACAATATGGAGGCTGGTGTCATGTGAGGAATCATGGCCTCGACGATATGGAAAAAAATAAATATAAATAAAATAACGGTACGAGATATGATGATAGAAGGAATCAGGTACGAAAGGGTCTGTTGTTGCTTATTACATAAGAATCCTTCACTTATTTATGTCAGGGGTGTCCAATTTTTGATCCAAAGACAATTTTGTACTATATATATTTTAATTATATTATTTATTCGTTTGGAGGTCTGTAGTGTAGTGGTTAAGTTCAAGACTAAGAAGTTATAGTCGGGAGTTCAAATCCTCCTCTCGTATCCTGTTATAGCTCTGCGTATGACAGGAAACGAGAGAGGATTCGAACTAACGATTATAGCTCTGTTAGTTAGGCACTTTAACCACCACTACCAGTACATAAAATTATCCGCCAGGCCCATTTTGGGCAAAAGCCTCACCCGCTTTTCTCCATACTGTCTTGTCCTGTAGTTTTCTGTGCAAAGATAACAAGGTCACCCTCCCACCACCTCTTCTGTTGCCCTTTTTTCTATGCCGCAAAGTTGTAGTCCATAGCTTGGTCACTTTGGTCCATTTTGTCGTTTTTCCTCAACAGATGGCCCGCCCATTTCTATTTCATCGATAACATCGTCGGTGCCCAATGTTTGCATTACTAAATCCAAATCCTCATTACCCAAAATAACACCGATTAACCAACAGACAGATGGTTTAGTTAAAGGAACAAACTTTAACAATAAAAATTAGTCGTTACAAAGACATACCCCGGATGCTAAAATCGGTCCCAAAGCAACACCTAAGACTGGTCACCCCTAACTTAATACACAAGTCTATTGTTTCGGTTAAATATTCATTTTTTACGGCGACAATAATAACTCCAATTACGAAGACAAGTCACGGTTTCTAAATATGAATAAAAAGAGAAGGAGGTATATTAGCAATCAAATCAAAATCCAAAATGGCAAACACACAAAAACCCAGAGAACAAACAACTCAACCACGCCAAGACCTAAATCCTTCCCATCCGCAACCTTACATGTTAACTTTCAAGACAACTTATGACAAAAAATTTTAGGCGCAACTACCATCCTTCACATGTCACATTATCAAGTCGTATAGTCAACACCTCCCCTTCGATAAGAATACTTCTTATATGGGCTGAACCCGAACTTGAGCTTTGATGAGCTTGTAATATGTCACGATTGTATATATCGAACCGCATCATGGCGTGCCGACTAAGGTTCCCAAACCTGAAGACTGCACTTTCACAGGGCTGAAACTGAACAACAAGGTCAAAACGAAAATTTATGCCTACAATTTTTGTTTACTCCATACGCAGGCTACCAACTTCTAAAACTTATCGCAGACATAAAAATATATTATTTTAATAAATCATAACCAACATTAATTAACTAATTAAGTTGTTTGGCTATTAAGCCAAACTGTACGTTATGGTCGAAATAAATGTTTTAACATTAAAATAAGACAACGCAACATTTTTCTCTCTCTCTCTCTCTCCTTTTTTCTTCCTTTAGTAAACCGAAGGACAAAGTAATTTTCGTGGGAAGGGATGACTCTTAGCTTTTATTTTGCCATAATAACTTTGTTGGTGTAATGCCGTCAACCAAAATAATCAGGTGCAATAAAACTTTTGAATCATTCAAGCCAACAAATTGAAGGGAAAAAAAATGACACAGAAAAGACAACCTTCGGATTTATCTATTTCCAAGGTCGATTTTTCCTAACACATAAAATTATTAATAAATTAAATGCAGTGATGTGTGAGAACCAATGAAACACTAAATAAATTGGCGTTAAAGTTAAAAATAAAAATAAATACTAACTGAACCATAAAATGACGTTTGACCTAATCTATATGTTACGGTAAAAGTGATAAATCAGATGTATATATATAATTCCCGGCGATTGTTCATGACCAACTAAGCTTCGTAGGTCTGACAAACTAACGAATATTAATCACATTTACCGGGTAGTTTATAAAATATACAACTCTTACTCTGAGGAAAATTTTTGGTGGTGGTTTTAATCCCGTTTTTCACCCTTAATTTTTGGGTATAACAGGATTTCGGACCCGACCATTTGCGTCCAAGTCAGGAACTTAACCACTAAACTACTCCTCCCACTACTCTGAGGAAAATTTTAATAAACTAAATATTATAAGTGTAAGATTTTATAAACTACCCGGTAAATTTGATAAATCGGGTGATATAGGTTAGGTAACTGTGACAAGCTAGTTTGTAGTTCGATCTCTTATACGAATTTGCAAAATTTCTGTTTACGCGATTTCGATTCATGCATTTGTAATTAAGCCATGAAAAAAGCTTCTATATTTCATAAATATTGCACACTGCTAAGGCAATTTAAATCAAAATAAAATTAAAAAATAAAAAATAAAACGTTTCATACTTTCATTAATACTCAATCATCTTTAAAAACTTATTTCAAAAATTTTAACGCTGTAACCAAGACCCCATTTCATTAATAATGCACACTATTGCGAATCATTGACTGACTGAAAACTAACGTCGGTTTTGTGCATCACACCAAACATATTTCACGGTAAAAGTGATAAGTACGGCAAATAAATAGTATAATTATCGAATATTTATCACATTTACCAAGAATAGCTGGTGATTATGAATAATTACCGGATTTATCACTTCCACCATAACTTATATACAATATTACTTTCCGAACCATATGATAAACAAACGTTACTTAAATATATTAATAGAGCTCCTTGTCAGTTCATGTTACTATAACTCTGGCATGTCTCTAAGATAGTATACCTGCCTAAGTGAACACAGTTGACATCAGAGTTACGTTAACCTTTCCCATCACATTATATATTAAATACATAAAGGTTATGTAACATAAAGTTAAGAGAGTAATACCAAAACCAATAAAAACCTCAACAACCAAAAAACCCATCACGAAAGGATTTTAGCCCACATTCAGAAGACGAAGACAAGTCACACGAATCTTGCTAACATTATGGACACAAATCACACCTCGAATCGTAAAGTTATCATTTTCACGATAATCACAATATAACCTAAAATATATTCGACTCTTGGACTTTGGAAAGTCTGGACCAAAAAAAAATTAGGCTGTTTACCACCCAGAAGATCAGAAACCAACCAACCAACCGACCGACAGGAACATATCCAGAATCTTGACCTAAAACCTTTTAAAAAGTCTCCAGTATTACTCATAAAACAAAACCGTTGAACAACGCCATCAAAGAGAATGAAAAAAAAAATTCTCAATAAAACAATAAAAATAAGAAAAATAACGAAACTGGAGAATTCTCTCCAGATGAAATCTGCTTTTAAGATCTTTATTCATTCCGCCTACTCATCCGAAACCGAAATGTTGGCCACCTCCGTGAAAAGTCGTTAGGAATTTTATTACAGTGGTAAAAGGATTAAGTTTTTTCTTTTTCTTTTTGTGGGTACATCTAAAGCATTTTCTATGTAATTTGAGAAACCAATCAAGGGATTTGAATTCCTTCATGTTAAAAGACGCGAGCCGGCATTAAAACTCAAAACACCCAGCTTCTTGTCGAGCCCCAGTAGCAAAACCCCCCACCGGACCAAACAACAAAAAACTCTGTGATACCCTTCCGATGCGACAGATTTATTGAGAAGTGGCGGTAGGTGACATCCACCTATAAAATAGCCTACAAGACGTGTTTCTAATAAAGCCTGTATGGATGGAATCGGTAGAAGAGTTATGCGAAGGCTTTGGGCTTCGTCTCCATCATCAATGCTCTACCATACGACCAACATCCTACCATCCTCATCCCTCCCTCTGTCTTTGTTCCCTCCTCTGAACACAATAGAAACACAATCAAGACCTAGAAAAAGATGGGAGGATCAGACGAGAACCCACTGAGAAATCCGGGAGAGGGTGTACCTGGATAAGACGAGACGGTACACCACACCTGGGAAACTCAACGTGGTACATGACGATGATCTGTTCTACTAACTGATCGTCGAAGAAAAGACTTCACAAGTTGACTATAACTATATAATAGACAATATAGCACCACCGCATAATACTGAAACAGTGTTAAGCGAGCCCTTTAAACAAACTACCTCTCTCTAACGTTAAAGTTACCACTTAAAAGCTCTTGTTTATTCCATAAATAATGCACACTTTTATGAGGTTAAATAGGTTCCACATAAAAATGTGCAATATTTTTGAAATGAATCATCACTAAAGTGTGCATTACTTATGAAGTAAATTCTTCGTTACACTGTGAAAAGATTTTCTTCTTAGATCGTGATGAATTCGTTATAAGTGTGTGCATTATTTTTGAAATAACTTTCACTCAAAATCAATGTTCATAAAAGTGTGCATGAGGACTGATTTTAAGTGAAAGTTATTTCAAAAATAATGCACACACTTATCATATAACGAATCCACAATCCAAGAAAAAAAATCTTTTCACATATATTACAGAGCATAACGAAGAATTTATTTCATAAGTAGTGCACACTTCAGTGATAATTCATTTCAAAAATACTGCACACATTCACAAGGAACCTATTTCATAATTATTGCACACTCTTACCAGTAAAGAATATCATAAATAAGAAAAATTTGTTTCACAAATATTGCATACTCCGAACTCATTTCAATAATAATGCACACCACGAATGTGTAATGGAAAAACGCTTTTGGGCTGTTGAAATGATTGAATGCTGACAGAACATTCTCGAAGTCGTATATTTATTGATTGTAGTACATGTTGTCTCTACAAGAGCTTGAGACAAACTCCTCGATGGCCTTTTGGGCCATCAGCCATTTGCCTACCCATTGCCCGTTTATTAGGTCTGTGCTGACCATGCACGGCTGGGTCAGTACCTTCATAGGTGCTTCATACGCGAGCCTATTTGATCAGTGGCGGATCCACGCCACTACATTAGGGTCATACAAGGTACATCAGTACCTAAACAGTTAGTTTTCAATATTTATATTTTAGAATTGAGAGCTTCCACAAACTGTACGCCACTGTTAACCAAAAACCGTTGACCAAATTTATTTTTTTGGTACGACCGGCTCGGCTATCTCTCCCCGAAGACAGGTCTCGAAAGTTCGTGCATAAAAATCGAGAATATTTTATGCAAAAGAACCGGAGGACACATCCAAAAAAAAACGGCATAATCTCTACCAAAAAGACTAATTTTCGTATAAATAAACAGTTTACAAGTCTTTCAGTCTAATAATAATGAAAATCTTCGAGACATTTCCAAAAAGAAAAAAAAAACTTTAATTGAAATCATGTGCGCAAATTATATTAAATTATACGGTCTACCCAGTCAGACCCGTGGCCATATTTCGACTAACCAAAAAGACAAAGTCACGCTCATCCTGATCAGACCAACTGACTTAAAATAATGACCGATCATTTAGTACCTCGTAATCGGGCGGTCGCGTATTTTAGATCCGTAGATAATATTGCCCTTTTGGCGCTTCTCGACTGCCCTCATGATGTTTTCGCCACTTTTATAGGTCAGGACTCCTGGCATGGATCCAATGTCTTATTTCCTTACCTCCAATTTAACTGACTCCCCACCACCCACCCACTCACCCACATCCAAAGCTTTCGAAACTCCCGTATTTCAACTTTCGGTCAGCCAAGCCTATCTATAATAGATAATTCGGAAGTGAGATTTCATTCGAATTAGATAACACACACACGCATCGCTTCGAGGTATCAATGAAAATCTTATAAAATTAATTATTTTTCTTCATTAAAAATCTTTTAGATGAATAATTTCAAAATGATCGTACGACCGCGAGTCCCTTTTCAATCTCATCTGTGCCCTGGACCACCCAAGTAAAGCTCTTCTCCTTTTGTTTCGAACTACGGCTTTTCTCTCCATTTCCGGGGGGGTGAAGGGAGAAGAAAATTTTTGAAATAAAAAAAATCTTCATTAGTTAGATGCGAAATCCCCTTTTGAAAACATTTGCGATCAACCACAATGATTTTAATGAGTCTGATGCCACGACTCATTAACCCCAAGCAAAAATTCGCCTTCATCATGTCGGCTTCGAACTTTGTTTTCCACTCCCCCAATCAAACGCAATTTTTCATTTATATCGATTCATATATATTATATACAAATATATTTTCCTTTTTCTTAAACCCACACTCCGAAAAAATTCACGAAACAAGTCATTAGCTAGAAAACACAAGTTTTCCTCTTCATCTCGACACCTTTTGTCTGGGCTCTCCCCCAATCCCAAAATCTCTTCCTGACATTTGAATTGCATACCCATGTAAGGGGGTACCAACTTGTTGAAAGAACCATGATGAGACTAAAACATAGATTACACTCGGAGAGATTAATTTAAAAAAGATTTTCGGTTGGGATGCTGTGAGGTCAATAGTCCCTAATCACATACGTAGTCTGACCACAAAGAGCCAACCAGATCAAAGTGATGATTCCTAACACCGTCTCTCTACTTGTGACTTGTTACAATTTTGTTCATGCATACGAGAAAACTTAAATTTTGTAGTGAGAGTCAAAATTAAAGTAAAAATTGTCAGATGGTCAAGATCAATAAATGAGTAAATTACGATGACATAAATTTCGCATAACTGTGAGGACTCAACATTCCTCAACCCAAAAGGAATCCGACTCAACCACCAATTTCCGGTTTATCAATTCGAACTAAATCAAGTTGAGATAAAAACACACCAACACCTCCACGAACTCAGGTCCATTCCAGCGACGACAACCCCAGACATCGCGTAAAACAAAAACACTCCCCCAGACCACCTACCAAATCAAATTCAACACCCTCAAAATTCGAACCTTCGAAATGAATCACCAAACGACAGGAAAAAACAAAAACAAACAAAAAAATTAGATTTGTCCAAAAACGATGTCGAGGGTACGCCTCGCACAACCATTAAACCGAACAGCGAATCGTTTCATAATTTGCTTCCGTAACGGATGTAATTACCTGAGAAATTATTCGTTTACTCGTAGTGGGCTGTTAATGAATGGTTTTAGAAAACCCTAATCACATATTTTGCTAATTAATCTCTGGCTATTCGTTAATTTTTAAGTGAGTTATTAACACCGCATGAGACAAATGCCAACGAGATAATTTTACAAAACTGGTACGCCTGCGTTTCTCTCTCTCTCTCTCTCTCTCACATCTCCTAAATAATAACCAAACACGGTCCACCGTCACGCGGTATGGCGTTACTTCTGCTATATTTACTTTTTAACCTGTCTACTTAAAACCGCTCCGATGATTTGTATCTTGTTCCGTCCCCGACAGATTCCCACCGAATGTCAAATTAATAAAGAAAATTTTAATAAAATATTATGTAAACAGAAATCTCTCTGGTGTTGCGGGGCACTAATCCCAGAGGTTTGTGTCGGGGTGAAGTGATAATAATGTCTAAGATGAGCTACCCCGCCGTTAGTATATACACAACAAATCCTTTTATCCGCCCCTCCCCCATCCGACAAAATTTATTTATTATTTAATTTACGTGAATGTTTGGTAGCAAGGTTATTAAACAGTCAGGTGCTTCTTTAACGTCACTTCCCCTGACTCGTACTAAATTATTAAAATTAAAACTATTTATGGATGAGACGTAAAGCATCACAATATCATTCTCGATTCAGTTTTCTTCCTAAAGCTCTATTTGTCTTCTGCTACCTTCTTTCTTTGGTAACATTTTAGTTATCAGTTCCTTCTCTTTAGCTCCTTGTTTCAAAGTTAAGACTTGTCCTTGTGTCTTAGTTGGAAAGTGGTCTCCCATAGAAGACACCAATTTAGAACGCTGTCCTAAAATTTTGGCTTTTCCCCCAAACCTAAGATGTCTTAAAGATATAGACCACTTGACTCACAAACACGCTTCTCTTAGACAAAACTCCTTATTCCTCCCTGGGCTTCATCCAAACCGTTGGTCAGCTTCCTAAACATTACCCCTCCAAACTAGTCTTGAAAACAAAGTGTGACAGGTGATGGTTAACAAAGTGAATCCTCACTAAAATTTGCATTATGTATAAAATGAAGCCTCCGTTAAAGTGTGCAGTACTTATGAAATGAGTACTTTAAAAATGTGAATTATTCACGAATAAACCAAGGGAGTTTATAAAAAAAATTTTTTTGGTTTGAGAATTGTTGTTGCATTGTTCTTCTCCTCAAAGTCTAAACGTTCAGGACTATAGCCCTTTTTCTAAATAAATTTATACAAATCCCACAGTCCGACAAAAATTTAGTATAATTTCATTATATAGCCAATTATAACGATTCGGTTTATTATACATAATCCTTTTACAGATCAAAATTTATTTATTATAGTCCAAAAGACCACTGCCGACGACTCCTTTTCTAAACACAAACATAATCCACAATACAAATATAACGAATAAATCAAACCAAACATGGCGGAATTGTCAAAACAATTCGAAATATATGAACAGGAAGGTGCAGAAATCCGGAAAAGATATACCACCTCAAACGAGTTGCGAAATAATTCACGTCGACTAATTAAGTGTCAATATTGAACTCATAATTCTTCCTCGGTAGCCACCAATCAAAAACCAGACATCCAACTTCCCATCCGGAGGAGGCTCAAAGCAACTTACCCTTAAAACCTTTTCTATTTACGATTTTGAGAAGAAGCCCCATCTAGAAAAAGATAAAACTGGGACGAAGGAGAATAATAAAAAGAAAAAGAAATCGAGACTGAAAAACACAATGCGCCATAGTTGGGCAAAATATGTGACAAGATCCTCGGAAGTATTCAATGCAGATGAAAGAGAAAAGATTAAATGACCCACATAAGACCCGAGCTATACGTCTTAAGGACCGATATCTATTTGGTAAATAAAGACCGGATCGGCCTTCTTATCGTGCCTCAGGTTTTCACAATCGAGATTTAATTATTTATGAGATTTTCATTAACCTCCAAATAATAACGGTCCTCCTTTTGAATGAGAAAAAGAGAGAGAGAGAGAGAGATCAGGGGCAGGAGGAGGGAGGAAACAAATCACACTCAGGCCACCATTTGGGAGATTCTAACTTCGAACTCTTTTTAAATAATACTATCAGATACCCTCAGGGTTGTGTACGTATTGATTTAATTCGATCAAAGCAATTTTGTGTATATATATATCACGGTAAAAGTGATAAATAGGGCAAATATATATACAACTCCCGGTTACTATTAATAACCACCAACCAGACTCGGTGAAAGTGACAAATTAACGAATATTAATCACATTCACCGGCTAGTTTATACAATCCCCAACTCACAACGATGATTTTATTAAAAGTTTGCTCACCAGTCATGTTTCTGACTAAGCACAAACAACCCAAACAGCTGTGCTCACCAGTGATACTGAACAAACCTGCCAACAAATAATTAAAAGTGACAGAAGCCAAGAATCTGAGTAAACTTTGATTAAATCCCCCATCATTAGCTGCACATTTTATAAACTCGCCGGTAAATGTGATAAATACTCAGTGATTGGTTACATCTACCAAGCTAAGTTGGTGATTATAAATAACCGGAAATTATACACCCGATTTATCACTTTTACCGACATTATTTTCTGGTCCAACCATTAGAATATTATATACAATCGACTGCCGCAAAATCTGGCAAAATACAACTGTAACACTATATACAGTATATAATACATTTGTTGATCTATTTGTTCGCCTATTAGTGAGTGTATTTCGTAATCAATCAATTTGCTGTTAGTTCTAAAGCATAACACACTTCTGGTTTTATTTAACCTTCTTTTACTCCTAATCATTTCAAAAATAATGCACACTTGAAGAAAAATCCCATTTTTAAAGACTTATCCCAGAATCTGGTTTTATAAATAAACTTTCCTCTGAGATTTCAACCCAAAAGTAATGCACACTTACAAATTCGTTTACATTTCACAAAAAATTCTGGCTAACTGTCCCTCTGATCGTTTAGCTCTACAATAAATTTCTTACTCAGCCTCCAAATTTAAGAGTCTTGTCCACTTAACTCCGATGGCACTACTTTACCAAAATCACTGTTTTCTGTTTAATTAGAAAAACAAACTATTAATGAGAGGCAGACACTTTAGACAGTGCTCGTTCAATGATTGTAATTAACACGTTTACCAAATTTGGTAGAAATCGGTTTCGTCCATTTTGGGATACCCAGAAACGACTTTCTTTTAGACATGCACGCGAGAGGATGATGTCAGCCATGTAAATCAGGACAAAACCCCAAAAAAATTTCCTTCCAAAGACATCCATGAGTACAAGATAGATGATCTACCATCGTTATCAATTTTGCAACACGGAAATATGTCTTTTCTATACCGATTTGTTTACAATCGTAATTGTAACATTTAGACGTGCTATCTTTCCTCCGTCCGCGCCCCCGAGCCCCCCCTGAGGCCTGTCCCCGTAGCTCATCCATCTCTTCTTTACTCCCTTCGGTTTTTACTCAAATATTGACTTTTCGGCATCTTTGAAACTCGCCGGATATTATTTCTTTTTAGACGTTGGAAAACACACAACGCGAGCCAAAGTTAATATCGTCATTAAAAGTTCTGTATAGAAAATTCATTTCGTTACTTCCTTGGCGGAAATGGTTCTTTTAATTTTTTTAAGGGGTATTTTGTTTAGGCGCGATGACTTTTACACTTTCCTCAGAAACTGACTCAACTCCAAAACGTTAAAACCGTGGCTCGATGACGTGTTCCTAACTCTGCTGACTGAATGAGAAGACCACAACCACGTCCAAAACATGGTCTTTCTGTACCAAGAGAGAGAGAGATAGCTCGGGGCCAACAATTTCTGGCTGTCTACCGATGTTGTTTTGGAGACTTTTCATTATCCAAGCCCGTTCTGGAGGTGTTGAACCATCTTTTCGTCAAATGTTGCTCGGTTTTTCTTTCGTTAATCAACCCAGCCGGTGGCAAATAATTTGCTCTTATAATTTACGCCTCCTTCTTTCTTAACATTTTTCTCCGGGTTTCTCCAAAGAGAGCTATTATAATGCGGTTCCTCAACTTTCTACCGTTGACAACCCAATAAATTACCACCGACTTCATTTGAAAAGACTTTTCTGGTTTTATTTAAATTAGAATTTTATTTTATTTATTTATTTATATATTTATTTTTCTTATCGAGATAATTATACTCCTCTCTTTCTCATCTGGTTGAGGAAACAAGAAATAACAAAATGAAATTCGGGGATATTAACCGTCAAGTCATGACGGACCTCACAAAACCGTTGCGTAACTTCATACACAACAGTCCAATTTAACTTATACAAACTTATACAAAGAGCTTCAAATAAATCTCAAGTAACATATTCATTCCTTTATATTAACAGACAAAAATTCAAGCAGTAGAAATATTCTTATTAATATTACTTTCTCTGAGATTTTTCGAGACTTGAAGACACAGTTTCCTTAATAAAAAAAAACTTTCTTATACTTTATACTATGAATATATATTATTAAAAGATTTACAAACCCAAGCTACACTGATTGTAAATAAAACGAAGTATTCTCCCAAGGAACTGTTTTATCTATACAAGAGTTTGTTCGAATTTAAAAATTATAATATATATTAATTAATATTTGTTTATATTAATATAAGATGTTATCCCCTTCTGAAGTGTCCATTATCTATGAAATGAAATGTTTATTTAAGTGTGCATTACTTTTGAAACAAATTTCTTCTAAACTCATGCAGAATTTATGAAACGCGTATTATTATTACTTAAATGAAACGTTCGTTAAGGTGTGCATTACTTTTGAAACGAATTCCCCTTAAAACTAAACAGTCCTTGGAGCCCAATTTTGTTTTTACCCGTGCAGAATTTATGAAACACGCCTTACGCATTATTTAAGAAATAAAATGTTCATAAAGTGTGCATTACTTTTGAAACCAATGCAAAACTATGCATTACTCATGGTGTAAATTTCTTCCAAACCCGTGCAGAATTTATGAAACGAAACATTCACCTAAGTGTGCATTATTTTTGAAACGAATTCCTCTTAAAACTATACAGTCCTTGGAGGGCAAATTTCTTTGTACCCGTGCAGAATTTATAAAACACATCTTACGCATTATTTAAGAAATAAAATGTTCATTAGGTGTGCATCACTTTTGAAACGAATTCCCCTTAAAACTAAACAGTCTTTGATGCGCAAATTTGTTTATACCCGTGCAGAATTTATGAAATGTTACATTACTAAGAAATAAAATGCATTAGGTGTGCATTACTTTTGAAACCAATGCAAACATATTACTTGGTGTAAATTTCTTCCAAACCCGTGCAGAATTTATGAAACGAAACATTCACCTAACGTGTGCATTACTTTTGAAACGAATTCCTCATCAAACTTCCTTCTACATCCGTGCACAATTTATGACACAAAACGGCCTAACAAAAAACACCCAACGAATCATAATCGACAGGTTGTAAACAAAAACAAATTTCGGCTGTCCCCCCGTGCCTCCTTTCCGGCCTGCCTCCAATTAAACGCTGAATGAGCACAATAAATAAAATAAATAAATAAAAACAAAAAAACCAAAATTCCATTTTCGAGCAGACAGCTACATGGTCAACGAGCACCCCAAACACAATCACCAAAATTCTCACGGGAAATATCCATCCCGAGGAAAACAATCGCAAAAATTTGTCCGTCTGTCTGTCTGTCTGCCTGCCTGCCGGAAACAAGTAAATCGATTTCTTTCCCAATACTCCTCAATTTGAATCCAGAAATCATGGTCAAGACAAAAAAAAAAGAGTTTCGCGTCCTCCGGGTACCCCCAAAAAAATGACTATAATAATCATTATTATTTATATTATTATTATTATTTGGTTGAGGTTAAATACGTACGTAAAATTACATGACCAACAACAACAAACTCCAAGCTACAATTTTATGGTTATTTCAGGGGCGGAAGCGGCGGGGAGGAAGACAAAAAAAAATTTAATTATTACGTCTCAAAAACTGGACTTTATAACAATTCAACCTGTCTATCTGTCTGTCTTGATTTTTGACAAAAAGGAAATTGGTACCTGATACTATTATTTTTTGACTTAACGTTTAATTGGTTTGTTACGGAAAAATCGCGTAAAAACGAAACCCGATAATAAGGCCCATTAATCGAACACTAACAAAAGAGCTTTCAAAGTTCGAGATCAAATCTCCTCCTCCCAGACGAAATGAAAAACAAAACTCCTCTTCTATACTCTTATATACCAAACTCGCTTCCGGTATAATTTGAAACGAAATCCGGAATCTGGGACGAGCGGAGATTCTTTCATTTCTTCCTACGGACTCTGATTTCATCTCTACCTTTGGGGGCCTACCTACTCCGAGTACAGAAATTTCACTTTTTCACTCGCACTTTAGTGAAAGTTCTCATGTGTCCGCGTGTATAAATACCCGTATAAGCTTTTCGCGGATCTCGATTCGAAAACCCGATATAAAATCAAACGCAAATGAATCACGCAAATTTTATTTATTAAATGCAGATACGAAAATAAATAAATAATCTTATTTACGTATCTCATTGCAAATACCGAATTTCCCTTTTAATTATTTTACCAAAAAAAAATTTTTTTTTCTCTCTCTCTCAACTCTTTTTCTTCTTCTTCTAACACATTTTTTGGAAATAGATTAAGTTATTTATTTATTGGCAAATAAAATACCTGCGTTAACTTATCTCCGAATTGACTTAAAAACTATTTTTTAACAAAACAAAATTGTGTACTCTCGCATAAAAAAAGTTTGTTTTTCTTACACTTATCTTCATTTTATAGAAGGAATATGTGTAGACACTCATTCGGTCTGTGTTAAATAAACAAACCGAAAAAAAAAAGTTATAACTAAACCACGTGACTGTGAAAAGATGAGAAGAGTTAGGATGATAGAGAGAAGCGGGATTGGATTCTTCGTTCAAATTTAACAAAAAAAATTTTTCCCTCCCATAATTTTCAATTTGGATACCCCCATAAAATGCGGGTAGAAAGTTTATCTCGATTTGATGAAAGTTTTTTTAAGTAAATACTCTTAGGCCTCATGTTAATATATAATTATAACTGTTGGCTAGTACGCTGCGTCATATTATTGAGTATATAAGGGACATCGTCTTCCTTAGCATCATAAGCCACCTTCAGTGCTTGGATGATCGATCTCGACTAAAACTCATCTTTGAGGGAAGAAAATTGAACAGTCAAAGGAGTAAGGTAGAAGAACCAAAGTTTGGCAGGTATAAGGAAGAAGTGAAGCAGAAGGGATACAAAGAAGAGTAATAAAGGTTGCGGTTGGAGCCACTAGCTAGCAACTGAAGTTGTTAATACTAACAGCAATCACAACAGCAATCACAAACAGCAATCACAAAAATCTTAAAACTCATCTACCCTTAGTTCTAGTTCTATGTCTGTCGGCTAACAAAATTAGAAACGCACTAGACGTTCTGTTGAATTCATACATAGCACAACCCCGTCATCAATTTCAAAAAGTCTTGCACACAACAATGAAGAACTCAATTCACAGACTACAACACAATTTTATATAAATCTAAATAACGTGAAAGTTTGATTTCATAAATATTGCACAATTTCATAAATAATGCACACTTTTACGTGCAATTAATTTTAATAATTATACACACCATCACGAAGCTTTCATTTCTTAAATATTGCACACTTAATTTATACTTTTAGTCAGATTTCGCTTCGTGCCGTTTTGATCATCCAAACACCTATTTCGCGTAAAATAAGACTTCAAAACGCATTGACTATAACCCATTTCCCTCCTCCTTAATGTCTTTACCAAAATGTTAGTCTTAAAAAACGAAAAACGGAGTAGGATCTCCGACCAAAATTCAGAGCTCGAATCTAACCTCCCAAAACCGTACCAAAAACCAACCCCTCCTCCACTTCCCACGCATAAACCAAAATCCCCTGCCAGAAAAAAGAATCGTAAATCGAAATGATAACCAGGAAACTGTATGTGTAATTATTTGTATAGGTATATCAATGATATCGGGTAACGGATCATTGTTAAGCACTGGGTGGAGACTTCGATTGTCATGCTGACATAATTACCATGACCTTTTAGGTTCATCTACCTCGTTATTATTTATGAAACCTGGGGTCGAACCAACATCTCTACTTTGGGTTCATTTTCGAATTTAAAATTTCCTCTCCTTCCCTCCCTCCCTGTCGACAACTTTCAAATTCACCTTTCCTCTCGCCTCCCAACCACCCACCCACCCATCCACACATTTCCGCGTTAACCCTGACTCAAATAATAAACCTCAAAGCTTCATTTATGACTTTTACATCGATTTATTATTTAAATCTAAGTTCACTTTTATCATAAAAAAAAACCTTTTCATAAAACTTCAATTAATTTTATTGTTTAATGATCTTCGACAACCATAAAATCCGTACTTGACTCTCCCCCTACCCCCCTGCCCCCCATGAAACTCCACACCGGCTATTTTTGATCGCTATAAAAACCTCGACCTAGGTTAGGTATTCGACTCCATCCATTCAGCACCTTTCGAATGTTTATTTTAAGCCAACGAAAAATCACCAAATCATCAAAAGGTCTTTAATTAACCTAATATCAATCCCAACCCCCAAAAAACCCACCCTCACGTCAAATAGGTTAAAAATCAAACAGATGACGTGCTACTTGAGGGTGTGCAAGACCAGCAGGTAGAATTTTTAATTGAGTGGATCCGAAAAATCAAACAACCCCAAAAACAGGTGGGTACAGGTTTCGAAATGATACGACAGGCTATTTTCAAAACTGGAAATACTTGACTAGACGGGGAAAGACTTCTAGATCGTAAACTGAATCATTAAATCTAAGGGCGGGGGCTTAGATTTAATTTTTGGAACGATTCCAAACTTTTCCATGCCAGGACATTTCTATAATAAAAATAATATCAACGACCGAGAGAGTGATTTTACGATTGTAATTACAAACTAACACTAAAGACCGGTATACGATTACGCATGGGTAACAGAGCGGTGTTGAACAAAACAAAAATCAAAATGAAGTGATATTATCAAAGATCACTCAGAGAAGCGGAAAAACGAACTCATTCACAATATCAAAAAAAAAACTCACGCATAAATAAAATAAAGGAAATAACGTTTTTTATTGACTTATCGCGACATCCATTTATCAAAAATTCCAAGGGTATAATAGCTTTGGTAATTTCAAGGCCCTCGTCCGGAACACGTTTCAAAAAGTGGAAGTCATTAGTAATCGTGATGGGAGTAGGAGAGAGAGAGAGAGAGAAAATATATAGAGAGATTCATTTCATGCTCAATGATTCTTTCCGGGCTTTGTCAGACGAAAATGCCTGACTACGTTCGACGAAAATGGTTGATGATTCCACACTGCGATGGGGGCACTTTGATGAGAGAGCCTTTTTCTGACTGAGAATTCGAAACTATCATATTTATATTAAGTAAACGGAATTAAATTTGATCGAAAATGAACGATACCAGAATGAGATCTCGTTTTACACGATTTAAAAGGCTCCCCAAACCTAAAGATGCGGTTGGTGATTGAACTAAAATCGCCTAACTTCAAATACAACAATATAAACGATCTCCTTAAACAAAAAACTGTCTAGAGGCTTGGTACTCAAACTGCGGCCCACCAAGCTCTACTGAGTGGCCCAGTGGAAACCGATTGAGTGAAAATTTGTGGAAGGTCCACTGCTCAT
The DNA here is from genome assembly GCA_016920875.1 of Columbicola columbae. Taxonomy (NCBI): domain Eukaryota; kingdom Metazoa; phylum Arthropoda; class Insecta; order Psocodea; family Philopteridae; genus Columbicola; species Columbicola columbae. The sequence goes on from JADMLL010000012.1 coordinate 6,590,138, forward strand.
TGCTAAGTCTGAACTATAGTGCCTGTGCTCAGAAACTGCTAACACATCTTTATGAGGCAATATACAGAAAATACATACAGAAACAGACTGACAGATGTACACACAGATGGTGTATGCGTCGAAAGCCTTGTAAAATATTTTTTTTGGTAAGTCCTGTGGCCCAGTCACAATGGAACTTTGGCCGGCGAAGGAAAAAGCTTGAGTACCAAGAGTCTAAAGCTTTACGGTGCTTTTGTAATATAGTATAAATAAATTTTTATAAAATATATTATACAAAAATTTTTTATAAAATGACCTGAGTAATTATAAGTGTCCATCACTCATGAGAAAAATTTCTTCTAAATTTTGGCAAGCTCTTTTTAACGCTTTACATCCTCCTCTTTCATAAAGTTGTGCAGTATTTATGAAACGAATACCTCCTTTAACTGTGCATTATTTATGAAATTAAGGCCCTCCTGAAAGTATTCATTCACACCCAAAACTATTTAGTACTAACATAAATTAATTTTCCTACTGTGTATATTATTTACAAAAATGAACTCAACATAACACTGTGAAGTACTTAAAAACTGAATCCTTCTTTTAAGTGTGCATTATTTATGAAATTAAGGCCCCCTAAAAGAGTTTATTTACTCTCTGAAACCGTTCTAAAGGAAATAAATTCTCTCTTCCGCTTATTAAATATTAAAAAAAAATAGTTCCAACCTAAAACTGTGGAGTATTCATGAATTAAATTCTTCTTTTAAGTGTGCATTATTTTTGAAATATTTACCCAATGAAAGTAAAAAATCTAATAAATGGAAACTATCAACATTTACAACACCAATTTCAATATTATTTGTATCGAATCAAATGTTTGCGACTCACAGGTTATTTTAAAATCAAAATAAATCTTTCGCCCTTACAAATTCAATGAGCTGGCCAATCATCTTATACTCCACTAAAAAACGATTAATCGTTGAAATATACATAAAGTAAATTTGAATACAGGCAAAAACCAAAGCAAACTAACAGCAATTAGAGTCCAACTCTAATTATCGGTATACACAATGTTTATAAACACATTTAGAAGAGAGGAGCCAGAGAACTTCAACACCAATAAAAACCTCATCAAAGCTACACCACCGAACAGAAATTATGGGGATTCATTCATAAAATAAAAATAAAAATAAAAACCTCCCAAACGAAGGTAAACACCATAAAAGGTACGCGCAAAAAAAAAGTCGGCAACATCCACTCAAAACAATATATGTCACGTTAAGCACGAAGATAAACAGGCGAAGTGGTAACGAAGGAGTAATCAAACAAATTTAATTAATTCTGGACGTGAATAACATTCACAATAGATTTGCCATGCAAATTATCTTTTGAGAACCAGCATTAAAAATAGTTCTTCCATCTTTTTCTCGCATAACTGTTATTTATGTATCTTTTTTTGGTGGGACCCGACTTAAGCAAATAAGTAAAAATCCAATTAACTTCTAAGATGAACCCTTTCCTCCGAATTACTCTCCCAGATTACTTCTCTCCTCTTCGTCCTCCCACTCGTTACTACCTTCCTCCACCTCCCTCCACTTCTTCATCACACAAACCCATTTTACAAATAACTTCATTTATTAATAATTAATATGCTCGAGAAGGTCAAAGTTAGAGTTGACTCTGGTCGTGTGACTACCCCACTACCCTACTCCCCTTCTCCCCAAGCCACCGCTATAGGAACCTAGATTTGTCTTCATTATCTTCTAGTCCAATTAGGTTTTCAACGTCTTTTTAAAAATCCGTGGCAGTTCATTAAACTAACTCTGAATACACAACTTATTTCATAAATAATGCACACAACTACTATCATAATAAACAATCCATCGATGAACCAACATCTGGCACTTTGCGTAATCATTCACCTGACCGACTATTTAGCCCGAGCTCTCTCTATTTTTATTTATTTATTTTATTAAACATTTTCTTGTTTTGGTACCCCTGTTTTAAAAGTCTTCAGAGAGTTCGAATGAGAAATCTGGTATCTTTGATGTCACTATCAGGTTCTTTTTGCAAACTATCGTCTCACGGCTAATCACGTAATTCTCGCCATCTTTCTTCAAACACAGCACTCCATCTTAGTCCTCGACGGTTAATGATCATGGTGACTAAGTCCAACGAAGGCTTCCACTCCTTCGATAAATTAAGCTCATTAAAAAATGGATACGTTTCATAAATATTTCGCATTTCTTCCATGGGTTCAATTCATAAATACTGCACACTAAAAGGGGTTTAAATATATTCTTCACATAAAGAACACAGTTTGACAAGGTCCACAAGACAAGCACAAACTGCTTACATGGATTAGATAACTCTCTGGGGACTAACTAATATGTGTTAGATCTCATTTTGATTCCCAATTATGCGATTTTAGCGCTTCAACCATACGCGCTCTAATCCTCTACAATCACCCGTCTTCAAGTACCAGACGAGTAGTTTGTAGGTCTAGCATAGTGATTTCCAAAGTGGTCTATATCGACCCCCAGGGGTCTACGACAACCTTCAAGGGATCTACGACACAAAAAAGTTTGGCAATCTGATCTAGTAGATGAGACACCAGGAACACTCACTATAATTACAAAAGTTTCGGACTAAAATCCTTCGAAGATTTCTATATACCTACAATCCAATCACCATTTTATAAATTTCAGAAAATAGAAAGCGTGTGGAAAACAAAAACAAAAATTTTTTTTGTCACCTAAACAAAGTACGACTCACTTCACCTACTTAGGAGTCGATAACCGCTTCTTTATTTCTTTCTCAACACTGTTTTCATTTCTTTTCCCCATTTAATTTATTTTCTAGTCTCGCTATTATGTCCGCCATATTGATATTTTGTTTTTAAACTACTATTTTCTAAAGTTTTGCATTTCATTGTTTCCTCATATTGTGTGTCACTTGAGTTTAGTCATCGGAAACCAACTCCAACCGTGTGATTCATATGAAATGACTTGTCTTCTTATAATTTGCTAGCAAGTGTTTCATTTTTTACAGACACATAAGATAACGTATTTGTCAATGATATTGTCATGAGGAATGGTAGTTTTTTAAGAGGCGACCAAAATTTTATTTTAATTAATTAAATATATCGAAAGAAATTTTTAGAAAATAAATTAATGAGGAAGTAATGAAATGAATTCCACATGTGAGTGTGCATTACTTATGAAAGGTACTCCCTACAAAGACGCACAAACCACATGTGAAAGAGGGCACACCTACAAATTTAACTATCGAATATTAGGTTTCTGGTTTTGATAACAGCAGAACCAGCCGAAATATAGAGACAACCAGACAGATAGACTCCTGATTATAGTCTATTCGCGTTCAGCGTTTGGTTCGCTTGTCCTGATTCATTCACATCCTTAACAACAATACAAACAACCTGAATGAACATGACGACTGAGATTCGTCATGGGTTTGTTTTAAACTGTCAAATAACCAGTCCGATTCGACATTTAAGTTGACATAAGACTTAACCTTCACGATCTCAGGATAAGTTCTCGTCGGAACTGATGTTATTAGTTTTAGTCAAATTGGATCTTTGGCTATTATGCCGCTTCAATTTTTTTTGTCTAACTGTTCTCTAGAAGTCAACCACTGAAGATAGACGAAAGGTCGTAGCGAGGTAAGACACAACCTAATTACTCTTCTTTAACCAAAACACGCGACCTAATCGCTCTAAATATCTAATTAGACTAAAATTTCAGGATATTAACATAAATATCAACACTTATTCCCTGCATTAGCCCAAATTTAACAGCGCCATGTCCCTCACACCGACAAATCCAATCTCTCACGCGCCAAAATGTTATTTTAAACAAATCGACGACAAGAGGTCTAACAATATTGTTCGAATAAATTAAATAAACACCGGATCACCTGGTTAGTTCACCACGAAGATAAATCGTAGCAGCCAATCATACGAAACGTACAAACTACAAGACCGGAAACAAGTTTTAGCGATTTTTCATATCCATTTAACGACGACAACCTGGTATTCTATTAATTTCTTCTCACAATAGGAAAGGATAAATCGACTCTTCGAGACAAGAATACCAAAATAAAAATAAAAAAAGAAACAGGTACGAGTACCGGTGCCTCGATTACTATTATAAAATCCAACGCTTCGTAGGTTTTGCCATTTAATTATTAAGTACCTGTTTGTTGCGAATGTGGGACATTGAAGACGGACCAACTAAATACTGGCCCCGAAAAATTAATCGTCATCAGTCCCCTGATTTATAGCCGGTTCTCCGGGCCTGACACCCGAAATATGAAGAATTTCCGTTGAGCATCCCTCTTCCTCCCACCCCCATCCTTCATAATTTTCTCTTCTTCAAATTTATGATGCGAATACGTGCAGAATTATGCATCCGGCGGCATTCTTCCAGAGAAAACTTGAAATTTTTTACACGTGATTCTCACGCATGAATCATATGTTTAATGGCTCATTGCTACGGGCCTTTTTACTTACGCGGAATTCGTAAACGCGCAACCTACCTAACTCGACTCGCAAAGTGACTCAACTCTTGTCTTGATGAATTCAAACTCCCTAAACAGGGGGTGTTCATCACACACACACCGGACAGCAATAACGATTGGTTCGAAGGTGATGAAAGCGCCACAAAAGCTAAACCAAACGATGACGTAATCAAAAGGCAAACCATAATCCTTGAAAGAGAAAAGAAAGGAAAAAGTCTCAGACCTATAATCAGAAATAAATTAAATAATTTGTAAGGACACGGTGAGAAGGTGACAAGTCTGCCAAAATTTTTGAAAGGTCTACACGAAATAAAAGGAAAACTCGTTCTGTCTAACCTACCAAAGCTTTTTATTGCTTGTTATTCCGACCTGGAAAGTGTGCAGAAATTTTGTACCGACCCATTGTACTGTTAATAAAAAAAATATAAAAAATCAAAACCACACCATAAAGTATAAAAATTTATTTTTGAACAATGTTTTAGACATCTAATAAGTTCACCAAAAAACCGCGGGACAGCATCCGGCAGCCTACAAGACATAAAAACATTTTGACTCGAGACTCCTGACAAGGATCATAAAAAACAATTCACGAACACCGTGACAATTAAGAAGCCCTTACAAGTGAGGGCCCAAAGCAGTCGTGACCTATGAACTCCCTCCAACCCACTCTAGATGCTCCCTGATAGCCACTGTACACACACACACATCCCTTTATATCCTCCAACCGTGACTCTACCAGTATACCTAAGGTTGGTCTCGCCCAAAATAGGATCATCTCTCCCATTCTAGTCGACTATATCCCGGTGCCGACTAGTCTGAAAACGGTTTTCCACCTCACCACTCATCCCGCCATGACAAATAAATAAATAAATCATGACTTTTTATTTGATTGTTTTGCGCATAATGAAGTTCAAGTTTTCGCCTATGAGTCACGGGCCACGACAAGTTTGACTCAAGACGGATAATTTGCAAGAGATAAGATCAGAAAGACTATCAAACAATGTGTGGGTGTTTAAATGCTTATGGAGGTGACTCACGCGGTAGAGGAAAATGGGGGCTTGAAAGGTGACAGTAGTAAGCGAAGCAAACTGGGAAATTTTCTGGGAATTTTCCAATTATTACTTTATTCTGTTAGGGCAATCCGAAGAATGTATATGTATACTCGCTTCTGAGTGATTAGTCACATAAGGCAATTTGTAAGGCTGTCCATTTTGTAATGAATATTCTCCACCAACGTGTGCATTAATTATGAAATAAAACCTTCCGGAATCGGGTGGTGGGTCAATAACAACCATAATTAACGATGGGAGACACTTCAAACGCAGACAAAGTTAGGCTGGAATCCGCACACATTTTGGAAGTTGTCCCGATAAAAGACACACCAACCCGCGTCACTATACACGTCCGCATTAATATAAATTTCCCCGCATTCAATCATAATCACAGGACTTTGCCAAACTTGTATGGTAACAGTCGCGGTGTCGTAAATACAAAATACTCCACTGGTGGTACCACCTAAGCCGACTAGACACCCAACGGAAACCGATTTCAAAATATCCTAGATCAAGGTTTTGACACGAGACAACCGTATTAATCTTGGTTTCACGGAACCGAGGCCCCCCGAAAGACCTCTAAATGAAAAATGAGCCTCTCAGCCGATTCAGATTGAAACCGGGCACATTCCACACGAACAGAAACGCATTTTTCAAGAAAGCCATTCCGCCATGTTGCTTGATCGACCCAAAACAAAATTATTATTATTATTCTCGACAATGAATCAATACCAACGAGAGATTTTTTATTATTAACTCAAACCATCCACTTTCACGCGAGATTTAGTGTTATTGCATGGGCGAAATTTAATAAACGATTAACAATACGCTTACTGTATGCACATACAGAAAGGTTAAGAATTAAATCTGGAAATGAAAGAGGAGAACAATAACTTTTCTTCTTCTTCTTCTTGTTTTTACCCGTGTCAATCAACGCGACTGAAAATATCGATTCCTACTCTCACATACTGCACAGTCATTATTTAAAAGTAATTTATACTTCTCACTGTCTATTTGTTGTAGTTGATAGAAAAAGAAAAAGAAAAGAAAAATACTCGAAACGTCATTGCCATTTAATTTCCGCCACTTTTTCCCCGCTCATGCTGGATGACTTTTTAGGTACGGCCCTGCAATGCCTGAATTAACAACGTTAAAAGTATGGCTTATTTGCACAATACACAATAAAAACCGAAGCCTTTGAAATTGAGAATGATCATTAAAAAGAAAAAATCTTTTCTCTTTCTATCAATAAATAAATAAATAGGTAACCGGCAGTGAACTTGGATTTGTTTCGGTGACGTAAAGTCCTTCAATGCGTTTAGGTATAAACCAATCACTGAGAGGTTCTTCCTTTAGAATATCCCTAATCCTGGGAAAGTGTGCAATATTTGTGAAATGAGTACCTCTCAATGTGCAGTATTTATGAAATGAATCAATTTCATTGTTCTAAAATGAATTCCTCCCAAACTTCTCCAAGCTGTTAATGAAACAAAGATGTGCATTATTTATGAAACCAGTTCTTCACCAAGAGCGATCGATCACTTTCTTTGGATACTTCGATCACTATTTTACCAAACAAATCTTTCAATTAAGCACTCTATCATTTTCGAAACTAGTTCTCTTCCCAATACAGTGCATACCTACTCAAATAAATCACGCCACAGAGTGTGCAGTATTTATGAAATGAGTACCTACTTAAACCGCAGTGTTTATGGAATTAATCATGTCAAAATGTGAGTTCTCCATACAATTAAGAACCTGACGAACCTATGCAGTACGAAAACCATTTGTCCTTTAAACTCTAAATAAAATGAAAGTGTGCATTATTTATGAAACCAGTTCTTCACTAAAAGTAATCAATCACTATTTTACCAAAAAAACCTTTCAATTAAGTATTCTATCATTTTCGAAACGAGTTCCCTTCCCAATACAGTGCATAACTAATCAGATAAATCACACCTTAAGTGTGCAATATTTTTGAAATAAGTACCTCCTACAAGCGCAGTTTTTATAGAACGAATCAAAGCGTAAATTGTTCTTAAAATGAACTCCTCACAGCACTGTGCACTATTTATGAAAATCACCTGTCTCCTTCAAACTGTAAATAAAATAAAAATGTGCATTATTTATGAAACCAGTTCTTCACCGAAAGCGATCAATCATTATTTACCCAAACAAATCCATCATTTTCGAAACGAGTTCTCCTCTTCCCAATACGGTGCAAAACACATCACATAAATCACTCCTCAGAGTGTGCAATATTTATGAAATACCAACTTTTCAACTTCTCATCGCCCTTCACGGCGAATTTCATCGATCACAGCCGACCATTTTTCCTTTCATTTTCCCTTCTCCCGTTCAATTCAGACTAACCAAAACGAATTTCGGGTGTCTTTCATTTCGGGCTTCTTCCACCACCACCACCCCCAACCCTTCTCCATCGAATTCGAGATATATGAAGTGCGGCGGCGCGGGGTCGTCGCCAGAGATTCATTTTTAATTCACAAACGTCCAATAAATCAGAGTTAATTAATTAATGCTCTACATTTCCATATTAGTAAAACCTGCTAATCTCTTTCACTTTATTTCTCGATGATATGTTAGTGTTGTGCGTGTCTTTCGCTCTTTCTTCCTCTCCTCTACCCCCCCCCTCACCTCTCCTCCCCCCTCTCTCTCTCAACTCCTTTAGGAACAGAATTAATTGAAAAGTCATGGCGTCTGAGAGTTAAGAGTTGTCGTTATTTTTGACAATTTACATATTAAGGTGATGTCATTAAATAAATTTTCTCTTTCTCTCTCTCTCTCTCTGAATAATTTATGTCAATCAATTATGTATTTATTTATTTATTTATCCACCAAGCATCCAGTCATTGTGATTAATTTGTATCACTAATAATTATTCGAAGCGAGTTATTTAATGAACGGATTTGTTTTCCTAAGTCAGTTAATCGAAGTTTAAAAATTTTTACGCGCTTTTCCTCTTCCGCATAAATTACCACCATGTGACGGAGTCTTATACCTCGCCACAGGCATTCTGGAAACGACTTCTCCGATTCTGGATAGGTTCGAGTCAAGGACGCTACCCTAAAACAATGAAGACAGGGTCGGTCGGTCCGTCCGTCCGTCGGATTTGTCACTGAAAATAATTATAATTAAGTCTTTTTTATAATTAATGACTAACCTCCTTGATGTTTATGGTATATAAAGGTGCAAAAGCTAAATATTCATCTTTAATAAATTGTCCGTGTCAAGGACGTGTCTCTCACCGTTTCCGGTCTCCGTATACCGTTTCACTTATGGTGAGCATTTGTCAAAACGACATTTACGCCATTTTTTTCTCTTTATTATATGACGTCGCGATCCTTGCATAACTCCTTTTACCGGTTTTTCTAACCTTTTTCAGTTATCTTTCCCTCCTCCCTCCCCAGCCTCCATTCCCTCAGAGCCGTATGTAGGATGAAGTTAGGCTTGTGCGAGGGCGTTCTCGAAAAAATCAGAGAGAGGCTGCGCTTTTTTATGACTAAATCAAATCTCCAGTACATATCCAACGAATTATTTATCGTTACGGATGTTGATTATGTATGTAAATCATTTCTACAGAAGTGAGTCAATATGACTCACGACAAAAAATCTTTTTGTTGGACAAAATTTATTTGAATAAAACAAAACTACCGTTGGCACGCATTTTATTATCTATCCACAAACCGACCCAGGCACTACACCAAAATTTAGGCTTTAGATGTGCACGTGCTTCGTTTCGTATAAGCTTCACAGATTCAGACAGGATTCAATTAATCTGCAAAACACACTTCGATCGAGAATCAATTTTGGAAATATTACAAAACACCCGGCAAACTGTATCGCAAATCCTGTACACATTTGTTTCAAAAGTACAGCACAGTTTTGAAGATGGCTCATTTGACACGCAATTCAAGTATTGACACACAGTGCATGATATAAACATAGCTCATTATCGAGATAAAGTTATTTCATAAATAATGCACACCTAATACGTGCCTATTTCATAAGTAATGCACACCTAATACGTGCCTATTTCATAAGTAATGCACACACAAAACATCACGAATACTGCAGTTTTATACATAACTCATAACCAGTGCACGCTTCGAATGATTTGTGTCAACAGTAGGACACTCATTTCGTTATTTATATACGTTTATATTATATATTATTAAAAATGATCACGAAAACAACTTTTAGAACATAAACTCTGTGAAAAGAAACAAGAAACACTTAAAATGAGTTATACTGTCTCAGTTGGTCTTGGGGTTGCTACCAGACGACGAGCTTAATCCAGGTTTCAAGATTTTAACGATCAAGAACAAACCAATTGTAACGTTGGCGCCTATCGATATTTATCTTTTATCTACCACCTTTCTAACGATGAGAACTCCTGTTTATCTATTCCCGTGAATCTGTCAAAATAAATTTTATAAAAATAACGAACCCAAAAAGGGAAAACAAATGATGCAGAGCTTTACAAAGAGATTCGACTCAAAGATTGCTACTCCATCGGAATAATGAAAAATCGTCAGGGAATGACTACGAATGTGTGAACGGAATGAAAAACCATTAAAAAAACGAAAACCGAATGAATGAATGAATGATTCTCAGTCTTTCCGGATTCGAGTTGAGTTTCCCTCAAGTTCCTCGCTCTTCGATGACCTCTCCACCCTTTGACACGAGTGGGATCATCTTTTGTCGTCTTTCCGCTCTTTCCGAGAGTCTGTGAACCGGCAAATCCTTTCTCCTCACACGAGCCTGTTTCAAGACCCACAGCAAGGACAGACAAAAACAACTTTTAAAATCCCATTTATCATCGAGACCCAGGCGCAACACACACAAACACATCGGGCAGCCGATTCCCTTAAACATCTTTATAATGTCTCGTTGTAACCATTTTACATGTTTTATACTGAGACAGTGAAAAGTATAAATATGCCATTGAGTTGACAAGAAGCCAAACTATAGTGGGGGTCCTTAACGAAAACACTTATCAAACTCAACCGCGGTTAGAGAAGAAGAAGAAGAAGAAGCAAATTCCTCTCGTTTGAAGGACCGTGCATCAAGCTTTGCACGAAAATGACTAAATCTTAGATAAAGACCTAAATGACTTAATAGCTTTGTTGTGTCGGGGTTATGAAGTCTTCGTAGGCTTTATGTACAGTCATGATGCCACGTGAAAAATAAAAATAAAATAAAATAAAAAACATTCTTCTCTGTTGTGTCTTTATGTTCACTGTTTGCTCATTGCAAAACAACCATCGAATGCGATAAATAAGATTTTTTTATTTATGTAAGTTTTTATTTATTTATTTATTTTAATCCTACTCTTCTTCACCCTAAAATGACAAATAAATTTCCAAACCGCTAAAACTAATCCGAACTTTGACGTAAGCCATATTGCTGAAGGAAATAGGTCAGCAAATTAACACTTTACTTCCAAGTTAAATATGAACCGAGTCAATATGACTCATTTTAAATCCGTTATGTAACACGGTACTCGTGTTAAAATTATTTAAATCACACTACTTATTAATAAATAGAAATACTAACCAATAAGTGTGCATTATTTATAAAATGAGTTCTGGGAAAAACTGCAAACAACTTTTTTACATTATAATTCAACTAATCCTCCGCTTCTTTTTTTTAATGTGCAATACTTATGAAAGAGACCCTTCTTATAGTGTGCAGTTTACAAAACGAGTCTTCTCAAGCTCGTGCATTATTTATGAAATGAGTTCTTTTAAAAAAATGCAAACAACTTTTGAAATAGGTTCTTCACTCTACTTATTCAACTTTCTCAACTTTTTTTACGCTAATATCCCTAACTGTGCAGTATTTATGAAATGAGCTCTTCTTACGACAATTCCTTACTGATAAATATTAAAAAATTAAATAAATAGATGTGCAATATTTATGAAAGAGGTCCTCCCTAAAAAAGTTCAATTTTACAACTCTTCCTAAATTTGTGCAATATTTATGAAATGACTTCTCGAAAAAAATTCTAAGTGACTTTTGAAATGGGTTCCTCACTATAGTGTAAATTACCAACCCAAATAATCCTCCGCTTGTGCTCCCTTTTACCTTTACGTTCCGGGTATTCCTAGCATTCCTAAAACTGTGCAGTATTTATGAAATGAATTATTTTTACAACTTCTTACAAAAAATGAAATTAATTACATAAATAGGTGTGCAATATTTATGAAAAAGATCCTTCTTAAAAGTCTACAATTTTATAAAAACGATTCTTCCTGAATTTGTGCAGTATTTATGAAACGACTGCTTGAAAGAAATTGCAAATGGCTTTTGAAATGGGTTCCTCACTATTGTGGGAATCACCAACCCAACTAATCCTCCCTCCGCCTGTACCTCTTTTTACTTTACGATCCGAGTGTTCCTAAAACTGTGCAGTAGTTATGAAATGATTTTTTCTTACAATTCGTTATTGATAAATAAATAAAAAATCAAACAAATAGGTGTGCAATATTTTTGAAAGAGACCCTTCTTACACTGAGTAGTTTTACACAAACGATTCTTCCTAAACGTGTGCATTATTTATGAAACAGTAAGCTGTTGGTGATTTTAACTTGACACATAACTCCTAATAGGAAAAAATTTAGGTACGACACAACCGAACCATCGAATATTTAAACTTATCCCAAAACGAGTCAATTTGACTCAAACAAAGCTTTTCCCTATATCTACCTAAATGAAACATTTTTTTTATTAAAACCAAATTAATAACAAGTCCCTTAAGTTACATAACTAAAACCGAACCTTCGTACCTAAAAATAATCTCCGAGGTTTATATAGGCCGTAAAAAGGATAAATTTCCACGAGTCAGACTGACTCAGTTCGTAAATCTATCATTAAATCCGTGAGTGACTATATTATCAGACATTATACATGGATATGGTGCGAGTGAGTTATAGTTGTAACAACTTTTACACTTCTTTTCCTACCCCCACTCCCCTCTAACACCCGACACCCAATTAAATTACAAACCTTTAACATCTAATTATTGACAATTTATTATTGACAATTAGTCGAGTAATAAGTTATGGCCAAACCTGACCCGTTGTAGTTATGTGTCGAAGAGGAGAAAAAAAAAATCGCGGGCAATAAAAACAAAATATTTATAACGCGAAACACTTTGCTGGAGAAAATGGGGAGGCACCGGAGAGCGGGGTGTTGGGGGCAAATCTTCACCAAATGCCAGCCGCGATTTAATTAATGCCACGGTCGGAGTAACAACAAAATTTCAATTTATCCTGGTTTCCCGCAAAAACCCTGACAAAATTTTCAGGTGTTACATTAAAACGATCGAATTTATAGTAAGTCTGGGGACGTGGGAAAAAATGGCGGACGACGAAATTTTTCTTTTTATTGCTCCGGTTCAGGACTTTGGTAAAAGGTGTCCTCAAAGACCGGACGTGATCGTACCACTCTCTCTTTCGTTTTCCTCCTCTAACTCTACCCGAATTTTCATTTTCATTATCCAATTTGGATGTTCGTCGTGACCAAACAACTAAAAACATAAGATGACTAATATTTCGTAAGGTAATCTCGTGGCATGACTATGTCTTTTTACAAGGTACAGTTACAAATCTTTTTATTAAATCAAACGGACAGTGCGGAAGTGATTAGAAAATCGGCTAATCAACATTACCCAATATGGATTGCTCTTAAAAAGAACTATCAACAGAAGTGTGCAATATTTTTGAAACCATTGGTCGTAACAACGTGCAATACCTCTTTCCACTGAGAAGTTGTTTTGTGTTTGAAGGAAGTTTCAGCACTGCGAATGGTCTCCAGAAAAATATTTAGTGATAGTGATGATATCGTTCACTGTGCTCCAGTCCAGACACGGCCTAATAATAATAATTTTTGTGTTGTTATGAATTATTGCGACCTCCAAAAGAACCTTTTTTGTTTAAAGTTGCGACGGGGGTTATCTACCATGACCTTCTGCCCTGGCCCTTCCATTTGAACTCCAGACTATTATGCTCGGAACTATGTGCGGTCACTTGGAAGCTTCTTCTCCTCCTCCTCTCTATATGAACTAAATTATGGACGGAATTTCTAAAAATTTCGTTTTGTCTTAAATACACCGGAATCTTGTCAGACATTTTGACGTGCTCTATTCGGAAACAATAATTTATGTGATACGTTCGATGTTAACGTGGTTAAAGCTCGACTGGAGAGTCCTCTTGTCATTTTCAAGTGATGCTCGAACTTGACATGACGAAATGATGTAATCGCCTTCGACTGGTTCCTTCTTCTCTCTCGCTCAGACTGTTGGATTTGGTTAACAGACTCTTTGGATGTTGATTTGAGTGAGGAGGTTTGGAAATTGAGATCGAGAAATCGATTCTTTTTGGCCTCACAATAAACAAAGTCCTCCTTGGTTAGACCTCCATTTTTGTTTCATTTGCCTAACTGTCATCAAACAATGTCGCAGACCTCTTCCCCACCCAAAAAACTTTTATAAGCAACTGGGTATACATAGAGCGTTTCAAAATTATCGTAAGGTTTGAATTTGCCGCCATTTTCGCAGCAAATTATTGGCAACCCTGAAAAACGAACAACTTGACAGCTGAAAGTTTAGGGTTCAAGTGTGCATTACTTATGAAAGGAGGCCTTAGTTTCGGTGTGCATTACTTATGAAAGAAGACCTTAGTTCAGGTGTGCATTACTTATGAAAGGAGACCTTAGTTCAGGTGTGCATTACTTATGAAAGGAGACCTTAGTTTGAGTGTGCATTACTTATGAAAGAAGACCTTAGTTTAGGTGTGCATTACTTATGAAAATACGTTGTTCTACACTACAACGCTATATTTTTACTAACCGCAAACTCTCAGCTGTCAAACTGTTCCATTTTCAGGGTCACCAACCATTTCCTGCAAGAATGACGGCAAATTCAAATTCTGCGTTAATTTTGGGACACCCTATATTTCTCATCCCTTTCATAGGTGACGCATTTCACTACATTTATTTGAAAACTACCTCCAAAGTCTACCCAATACTTCATAACGAAATTTATTTCATAAATATTGCACACTTCCAGCCCTAATCCACTTCCTAAACACTACCACTTCTAGCCTGCAGTACACGACATTCAAAGAGCAGTCAATTTTTCAAACGGGGCGGGGTGCAAGGGCAAAACGACCTCAACTCGGTTATAAACTTTTAACATTGCCCCGTGAGATTTTTCTCCAGCAATTACCATCTGGGTGACTCGATAAAAATAAAAATTTTGCTGAATACCTTGAGATTTCACTGAAAATGGCAACCGATTCATAGCAATCAACCGCAGATCCATTATATTTAACAAAACCCAAGGTCGAATATTTCCTTCGCTTTTACACCACCACTTTCCTTCCTCGTGATTTTATTTATTAACGACAAACGTAATAAATAAATAAATAAATTTGATATTTACTACCCGTGCGAGCTTCGTACAGAACATCCAGTATCATTTCAGTCAGTTTCCGTTTTGAGACATACAACAACAACCGCAAAAATTCGCCTGAACAAACCCTTACACAACTATTTTCCAGTTGAAGACTTGAAGATAAGCGAACGCTGAAACAAGACTGGGAATCCAATGTTGTTCAAATGAACTGGACTGTTTTATTACGTTTCACGAAACAGGTGACACGTATGAAGAGTAATGAAAAACCCACACACAAGCAATTAACAGGTGGTGACGACCTAAGTCATCTATAAATTTAGAAGAGAAATATAATTTCATTGAAATAATACATAAGTACATAATTTTACAGACGGATCTTGATAATTTGCGATGGAGTCTAACCGCAAAAATTAACATAAACACTCGCGTTAAAATAACGTTAAAAATTATAAAATGCACGTTGAAGTTTTACTGAAATCGCATAACTTGAAATACAACAATTGAAATTATTGATAGAAGCGAGTCAAGTATTTTTCTGAAAATTTGTCTACAAATTTATATCGAAAAAATTATAGAAAACGATATAAATTTTTCCATTCGTTCCATGACTTATCTTTTTGAGACTTAAAGTTACGCGAGATACACAGTCGAAACTGTACTTTGATTTTATTGATTTGTCTCTTTCACTTTTTTCTTTTTCGCTGCTTCTTCTTCTTTTAGGCTAATTCAATACTCCCTCATCTTATTGCTGTGGGATCTTTCCCTCTCCTTCTTTTGGCAGGAATCCCTTTGGCTCCAGTTTGTTCTTCATTCTGTCGTGCTGTTTAAGGTCTTATTCCGGCTCTATAAGTCTTCCTGGGTCTATTACACCAGATGTCCTAAGAAGGTTACCCCTTTCTTCTTAAAGGTATTGTTCCCTGTTACCAAAATTTTTGAACTAATATCTCCGTTTAAAAAAATAGCGACGCGAGCCTCTTGAACATCTTCTACTTTAATACGATTGAGATATACTGCTGTAGTGTTTTTATACCAACTGACACGTTCTCGAGTACTCCCATCAAGCCTTCTCACAATAGTATAAAATATGTACTACACCAAGTCATCATCATAATATGCCGTCTTCGCGTCGAAGGTTGGAAATTAACAGTGCGACCTTGGATGCTGTTGCTCGGTCATCCCGTTTGTGGAGGAGCAGTCTGGTGAGTGGACCAACTCCAGACTGAGGTGAGGGGTTAGACTATATAAAGTCATCGCCGGGAGAGGTAGGATTGCGGTAGAGTTTTCACGGGTTCCAGGGTCTTACCGTCCGAGCCTAGATGGTGTCCACTCAGGGGTTTTAGTGGGTGCAAATCCTACATACTCCCTCCTGCCTCCCCAAAGGCAGGACGGACAAGCCTTTCCCCTGGCAAAAAGGTCATCCCGTACCAAGTACCAACAATAAAACAACCTATCCCAAAACTTCCTTCTCCTTCAAGGACTAATATCTACGGAACAGACCAATGCAAATATCCAAACTGTAACAGTTAGGCCCACCATCTCATTAACTTGAGATCGGCAACCTATACGACAAGTCTGATATCCAGTATACATCAAACCCTACAAGTATTAGTTATACAAGTTTATTCCCACTCCCATTCACTGAGAGAGTGTATTTTGTAGAAAGGAACTGTACGTCCCGTTTAGCTGACATTTTTTGCCATTGCTCTTGATTGTTCTGTTTATCTATCTTTCTCCACTGAACACTGAAGCAAAATTAAACGATACAGTACGAATAACTTTACCTACGAAGAAAGCAAAACCCAAGTACCTAATTATTGCAAAAGAACGACATCAGCCTAAAAAAAAAATTATTTTCATTCTCCCGCGAAACTATTACGTCACCTTTTTTATTTTTAAAAATTACAACCCAATAAAATAACCATAAATTTAATTTTTCTACAAAAAACAACCTGAAATAAAAAGGTTGAAACAACAACAATAAACGGAAAAACGGTCAAGGGTTATAGAGTTTACAAACCGTCACCTTTCAACCTCTAAAAACCAACCAAAAATTCGGACCGGGACTGAAGTAAAAAAAAAATAAAAATAAAAATTAATTACATTAATTACCTCCGTTAATTTATTTTCTGTTATAAATATTCTCTTCTTATACTATATAATAATAATTCAGTTCTCCAACTCGAAACGTTGTAATTCGAGGCAAGTTGTCAAAAAATCAAGAAGGGATATTTAAGATTCCAATTTCTTGAAGATCCTCAGGCGTTTTCCTTGTAATTTTCAATCAGCGTAGGCGAAAACAAAGCTACTTCTCTTTACCGAGAAGACTTGAAAGGAAGAAGAAGTAAAATCAAGTAGAAGATGAAGAAGAAGAAAATTCACTTTTAAAAGTTGTCCGAGGATAAAAACATCTTAGCACCATCATCATTATTATTTTAGAGAGAAACAACAACCCTAAATAAGGCAAAAGGTTCAAATTGGCATCCATTGTAGGCGGTCATTTGTCATTTTTTGTCTTCTCAATTATGGACCAAATTTTTTTTTTTTCATTCTCTCATGTTCAAATCTCGTTTTGAAAACTACCCAAAATATTTGCGAATTTAAATTCTCGTTCAGTTCCGCAGTCTTGAAGTGATTATTCAAGCAGTAGATCTGATATTATTTAAAGAAATGAGTGGGCAGATGACATAACTCCAAATTCTCATCTCGTTATCGTTGTGTATTTAAAGTTACGCTATCCCTATTTGAATAGTTTCAAACAATTTAGTCAAACTTGAGGATGTTCCAACTTTAAAATATCCTTCGCAAATTTTTAAGCGCTTGTGAAGCCAGAACTCGTTTAACCTTAACATCGGCTAACTGTTCTTGGAGTTGAGCGATTTTTACGAAAATCACGAAGTGTATTCCCATTTGTTCCGGTGCCAATTAAAAACCATCTCAATGCCAATTTGGTTATACAGAAGTATAAAAGTTACGCGAAGTTTGTATACAATTCACACTTTTAGGCGAAATTATTTCATAAATAATGCACAAGAGACCTGATTTCTATTTACAATCTTAGTGGATATAAGCGTAGATATTTGAAAAAGTATAAAACATATCCAAATGAACTTTTAATTTAGTGAAAAATGCACGCTTTTGGACAGTTTTTTCATAAATAGTGCACAACAAACCTGATTTCTATTTACAGCCCGGGTGTACTTAGACTTGAGCGTTTGAAAGATCAGGACCGTATGTAAAATCTGTATAACTTAAAATATTTTTGCCAGTTTGAAAAAGTATAAAACATATCCAAATTCGTGAAAAATGCACACTTTTAGACGGAATTATTTCATAAATAATGCACAATAGGCCTGATTTTTATTTACAATCAGTTGTTACAAATTTAGATAGAGCGTTTGGAACGTCAGGACCGTATATAAAACCTATACAACTTAAAATGTTTGGCTTATTTAATCATCTTTGGGAAAGAGGAAGGATGTCACTGCCTTGCCAGTAACAAGACCTGCCTGTAACTAAGAATTCTAGCTATCAACTTGAACTTCTCTCTCCTTCTTCCTAATTTCTCTAAACCCAACAGGAGCACCCAAAAAAAACGAACCCACACCCGTAACAAAAAATTTAAAAACAAAACCTCGAACCCAGACACATCACAAATTCCCTCTTCTATTTTCAAGCCTTGAGGCTTCAAAACGTTTTCCTAACCCAGACCAAAATCCTCGTCAGTCATTTGACCGCAACGATCATTTCCTAGTAATAAACCTCCAATGATGGTCTTTATCAATATTACGAATCCTCTACAAGCCTTAATTATCAACCTCTCGACCTTAACCACAACGTAAACCCCCCCCGCCCCCGCCCACGCTTTTATCTTAAACAACAACCCGCTTTCACAAATCAAGACATCAATAACCCATCCCAGTCTAAAGATCTCATCCAATTCTGCTCATTCACTCCACACAAACAACCAACCAAAGAGGTATACCGCTGTTATTTAGAGTTAATTTCGTGGTTTGGATTAAAAAACCAACATTACCACTCTTAAATTACCGAGTGTTTAAAAATTTTTACATCCCAAAGCGTTTTCAATGATTAGCTTAATCAATATCATTCGAATCTTTTGAGCGTTAAAGACGGAAAAAAAATTTTTTTTTCATCTCCTCCGTCTATAATTAAAACGATTTTTGTTAAAAAGTTTCAAATGAACACCGAAGCTATGAATAACTACCCAAAAGCCTCAATTTTCGAAGTTAAGAACCTAGAATTCGATTCCCTTTGGGGTGTTTTGCAATTAAACGCTCATTTCTCGACTAATTAGAAAGAAAAAAAAAATCAAATGAGAACCACTTATTACTCGAACCCGGCAATTTATGTCTTTTTTTCATTGCTGGCATTTTCATTTTGAAATTTCTCGCCGAGGAGAGAAGGCATAAGCCAAGGAAACTATTTTTTATTTTTAAATAAACAACCAAAGAAATCGTTTTGGTTGAAGGAAAAATTTTTCTCTTTAACGCAGATTGCAGATCAAACACTCGAGTCATTCAGTAATTTCCATTCACGACTGGTTAAATTGTAGGAAGCGAGTGTTAATTCCTTTCTTTCTTCACTTCAATTCAATTCATAATTTAATTCACATTCTCCTCATGCATATTATTTAGATGAACTGCCCACCTAAAAAAGAACCCCTGGAAATTATTTTTACAAATCCTCAAAAATGTTGATTCATAATTTAAGACAACTTCCGCGTGAAATATGGTGTTTAGACCTCCCCGAATTGAATCTGTTATCTTCGTTAACATTATTACTACTAACACTTCCATTGCACGATAATCCAAGACACCGTTTCCCTCAGAGGCATAGCTAAGCAGTTCGCAATGGCCCACGGGATTTGGGAGTCTCTGGTCCGGGCTATAAAGAAATTTACTAAGAGGTAGTCCTCCGATGTTTACCACGGACTCAAAACTTCTAACTACGCCACTGGTTTACCTTCAAAACGATCGGGTATGAGTATAGATGGCACGCTCATTTCTGGTGTGACAGATGTGTGCAATACTTTTGAAACGACTTAGAATAAAACTGCAAATTGTATTTGAGAGAATGTAAAACCGACAACATAATAAAAACAAAAACCACACGACTTCAAATTACACGGCGTGTTTTGATAGGCTCGTTTCTCTGAGACCGTTACCAACATCAAAAACCAAAAAAGTTACCACCGACACTCTTAACTAGGTCACTAAACCGGAACCGATTCTTTCATCCCTCTACCCGACATCGAGTCAAACACTTCAACCTATTACACGGTAATTAGAAAACGCATCCAAGATGTCTGAAGCCCCCACCACCACCACCGCCACTCACCCCCGAGGAAGAGAAAAGAAAAATCGACGGTTCGTGCCTCAACAATGAAACTCCCTTTTCTTCTTATTGAAAATTAAATCCTTCTCAAAAGATGGGAATTCGTTCCAGTCAATCACTCTGACACTTGCCAGTGGTCCCGACGACTGTCAAACATATCTGCCACTCTTTTAGAAACGGAATTTATGTAAATGGGTAAAAAAAAACTGAATCACAATAACAAAAAAAAAAGAAATAAGTGTAACAATAGTAAATGAAGCCTCGAAACACGATTAAGATTCCATCTTTCACTTCCACGTAGGCGCACAACTCTTTTACCTAATGTTTTCTAGACCTGAATGACGACAGAATCGAAGAGGTGGCTCCCTCGCCTCGTGTCATTAGCACTGGAGTCCTTGACGGAATTTTTACCATCTGGAACGCTTTAGAAATCAAGCGTTTGATTTGCATACGTGAGGGCACCAAAGAAACAAAGTCAAGAGGAGCCCCCGTACTTATAAATCCAGTAAATCCCTGGTCTGCATGCGCCGGTTACAAAAAAAAGAAAACATGACAGATCCTACGCGCATTTTTTTTTGTGTGCGCGGCTACCAAGTATTAAAGCTCCACATAACGTAAAAACACATGCCGGTTAAACTACATCTTTCATTGTGTTTCAAAAACGAACATAATCCGTCTTATTGATTCGATATTATTATCTCTCGTATTGAGATTATTATTCTTTCCTTATTGTTAAACTTTTCTTCTTGACAAAAATCTTGTGCAAGGCCTCACCAAATGTGGCCGTGATTTATAACTCAGTCCGAACGGGGATCTGTAACACACTTTTCGGTTTTAATGACCTCCCATGGCATCGTAAACATGATAAAAAGAACCGAACGACCATTTTCGACAAGGGTTCGATATCATATATCATCGTCCAAACACAACCACCCTCAAGGGTTACTGCCTCCCATCAGATAGTGATGGTGGGAAGGTGATGTGTTGCGGTTTGAGATGCAAATCAAACTCAACATAAGTAGCATCTCCTCGACGAAAACCACAACCCGCCAATAATGACGGGTCACAGTTCACGAAAACCTACGAGAACGGCTAAATTACGACGCGTATCATTCCGACGAACGTTTTTATAAAAACCATCCTCGACTTCTCACGTCTTGATGCAAGAAAGGATTAGCTGAACTCTTAACCCTCCCCGAAAGAAACAAGAAAACACATGATTCGGTTCTTTCCACTTAGTTCGGGCCGCTTCCTTTGAAATGTTATACTTCTCATTACGTGCGTCTCTTTTGATGCCTTCCATTCCCTTTCTCGTCACGAGTTAACATTTCTAACTGGGTGGTTATTGATACACTCTTTACAGACCTTCCTGCCGAAACCTCTCCCATCACCCCAGACATCAAACAGAATCGGTGACTCAAAACTTTGAAATCCTTTTACATTTATTCCTCCAAGAGTGAGAGAGAGAGGAAGAAAAACTTCCGACCAGAGAATGGAATGGAGGAAACTTTTCTCAAGGCTCTTCGCATAGCTTCTCGGAAGAAAAACTT
Organism: Columbicola columbae; assembly: GCA_016920875.1. NCBI lineage: Eukaryota > Metazoa > Arthropoda > Insecta > Psocodea > Philopteridae > Columbicola > Columbicola columbae. The sequence goes on from JADMLL010000012.1 coordinate 6,612,052, forward strand.
TTGAGATCGCCAAAGATCAAAAAAACAAGATCATAATAATAACAATGAAGTAATAACATATAACTTTTGTTTATGAATTTTTAGTCAATAGAAAAGGAAATTGCGTCAGAGATTCTATTTCTTTTACGTTCCTCCGATCGTGAAGCTATAAATTTTCCAACTTTCTTCATTCGCCATGAAAATCATAAATTACGATCGAATAAAATTAAAACCAATTTTCATTTTATTAAAAATAAAACTACAACTAAAAAAAATTAATTTAATCGTGTCGAAATCAATTAAAAATTAAATTATTTTCAAAATAAAAAAAAAAAGAAATTCCGCTTATGGTTCGAGGTTACCTTTCTCTCTCTCTCTCTTCGCAAACTATCTGATACTCTAAGAATATAAGTTGATCGAGAAGACAATACAGGTTTAGCCGACTCCGGGAAAGTATGAAATATGACCATTGCAAACGATCTTGAAAGCGAAACCAAACGTTTCGAGCTCAAAGAACTTATGTCCACAGAACTGTTCTCTCATAGTTTCCTATATACCACCGTATTCCACTACTTATTTCATAAATACTGCACACTTTGAGAGAATTCATGGCTGAAAGAAAGCCACAGTCCTCCAGAAAATTGTTTTAAGATTAGTGCACGGTTTTAGGTCAAATTCATTTCATAAATAATGCACACTGTCATGAAGAGTTCGTTTCAACCACAATACAGAGTCATCTCAAAAGCCAAAGAAAAATTTTCTTTCAAAAGAATTTGCTACACAAAAAAATACCCAATACTACCGAGAACTCATTTCATAAATATTGCACACACCGGGAATTTATTTCAAACACGATACAGTGAGAGAACTCACTTCCAAGCTACTCCACCCACCTTTAGAGAGAGAATTAGTTTCATAAATACTGCACACTCTTACTTTCAGGCGCATTTTTCAAAACCAAAAGCTTTATTTCCTTAAACATTTCATTTCCATCAAATTCATCAAAAAACGTTTGCGCCCACCCAAATTTTGCCGCCCCAAACGCCACCCAAAACCAAACCAACAACAAAAAATTTTAATTCCGTCAATGAAAAGTTTCTTCAACGGCGAAACGTGAACCGTATCGCCATATTAAAAAAAAAACGAGCAAGATCGCAATGGAAGATCAGATAAATTCAAAATAAGCCGCATAAAAAAAATTTCTCCTTCAAATTTAAAACCTGTAGGATCGCAATCACTCATTTTCAGCTCCTTTATTGCCCTCTTTTAACGGTTTTTCTCAATACACCGAAATCCAAGCGCAAAAAAAAAATTTACTACGCAGATAAAGATAAGAGATCGACACTAGTTAAGATAAAAGTCCTTGAGGATCTTGGTTCGATGCCAAATTCTTTTAGAAACGAGGAAATCTGTTTATTGTTGCAACCTAGACTACGGTTTGTCCATGCCTTACAGGTTTTTTTCCTTTTTCAAATTCCCTTTGTAAAAAAAAATTTTTCTCTTCCATTTGTCAAAAGCAGTTGGGAGAGAGGAGGAAGGTATAACAATCAGACAAACTTGCGAAAGATCAAAAGGTATGATCTTCAAGGTCAAGTACGATGACGCGAAGATTTCTACTCTCAACCGAGACAATTAGAACAGAAAGCTCTCTAGAAGAAGAAGAACGAGAGGAGAGAGAGGTAGAAAAAATTTGAAAGGGAAGAGATTTTATCTAAAAATTAACTGGCCCACCCATGAACAAAAGAAGTCCGCTCCGAAGGTTTGCACCTCACCGACATCCCAGGTTCCTTTCCTTTTCTCAGCTAACCGCTAAATTGCAGTGAAGAGTATAAAAATGTTCTTTAAAAAGGTTTAAACTTTGCACCATAGGTGTTCAAAAACGAAACGGGTGGTATATAAACAAACACGACCAAAAAAAAAAGAATTTAATGGGAAACAGGTACGCAGAAACCTGAAGAAAAAAATCAAAAAAACTCCCAACAAATTAAATAATAATAATACATCAAATCGCAATGACAGTGTGACTGATTACATGACTCACAAGAGAGAGACACTCACACACAAATCCCAAAAGTCAACTACCAACCCAATCGAATGTGTCGTGCCAAGTGAAATTATTCCCTCGGATCAGAAGACCCATTGACAGACAGACAACTGACAACTGGACCACAGATTTACGCTTCGGGCTCTTTTTCAACGCCTTTATACCTAATAATTAAAATAAATAAATAAATAAAATTTTTCGCAGCAACTAGTTATCTGTCATTATCAACATCTCCTCCTCTTTGACTACTGCTATTACCACCACCACCACCGCCGCCATTACCCTCCTCCACCCACCCATCCACGGTTGTTAAAGACTTAAGACGCCTGAACACAAAACAAAGGAGTATGCTCATCTCGCTGGGGCCCAGGGGACGGGGGCGCGGGAGAATAATTTTCGTTTATTATCTAAGAGGTTAATAAAAAAACAAAGATTGTGTGAAAACATTTTGTCGACCGGGTTTTCAAGTGACGGCCGAAGAAGAAACAAAAAAAAAGGGGAAAAGATAAAAATAAAAATTATCGTAAAGTGTTTTTTCATTAGAACGCCTTCGAAAATGAAAAAGCAATTAATTTCCGAATGTTTGATTGTCATGGGCCCCAAATTGGATTTGAGAGAAAGGGAAAAATTTTTCTTCTTTTTTACAGCCCTTGTTTACGATTTCATTTAATTATTTTATAGCCTTAAAGGGTTGAACACCTTTAAACACCTCCAACCACCTAAAAGAACCCAAATTGTCGCGTCAGGTTTTTTGAATTCCTGTTGAGATAACAGATCCCCTAAACTGAAGTAATTATTACGAAAAGGAAACCCTTCAGCCGTTTTATGTTTCTGTTTCATTTGTTTCAGACAACAGAGTTGGATTTGGAAACGATATTGTGCCGGCAGGACCTTCACCACTTAGAAGAAGACTCCGCGGGTGATATTGAGAACAAACCGAGACGAGAATCCGCTTCCCAAATCGACGAATTTTTCGACGCGCCGAGAAGTAGTTACGTTAGCATGAGAACCATGCACGGTTCGAACGAGGACTACATGTTTCCCAAGCCCCTCTGGGAGGACATAACGAGCAGTATTCAAAAGTTAGATCCAGACAACGCAGATATGCTGAGTGCTCTCGCAGCTGCCGGTCATATTAAGACAGAAGTGCCGGATGAGTGTAGCAGAACGAGTGCCGTGTTTACGAACAATTCCAGTGCTCACAACGATGAGTATATAATACCAAACATTATTCCAAAAATAGAGATGTCCAGCTCTCCGCCTCACCAGGTGCCCCCCACTACGTCCCTACACCTTATGACCCCGCCGGTCAATCAGTTTAATGGAAGTGCTTACCAACATAGTTATCATAGTCCAAACTATCAAATGCCAAGCAATAGACTTATCTATGCTCCACCTCCGACACCGCCGACATCGGAACCCGGTTCACCAGGTAACACGTTGCAGGGTCCGCCGAGAAGAACGCCGCCGCCGCCATATCCGGCACCGGACCCATCTCAGTGCGCTAAAACATCAACCATGCCAATGATTCTCAAGTTTAATAGAAGAAATAATCCAGAACTGGATAAGAGACGAGTCCATCACTGTGATTTCCCTGGTAAGTTTCTTAACCGGATCGTTTCGTAATTCATAAATAAAAAAAAAAGAAGGGACTGTCGTCATATCGAATGTCCCAATATTCCGATCTTGATATATTGGCCCACGACTGCCCACCTAGGCCCGGGTCCACTCCATATGGTTTGTTTATTACGTAACACCGTGATGGAACCAAACTTAAAATAAATGGCGTGTCATATTCGAACCACCGCCACCGAAAACGAACAGAACCCAAACTTTGAAACATTGGAAAACTTGATAACAGATATCGTTACAAATAACATAATTGCAAAATTAACGCCAAAAAAATCTGTTCTGGGGGACTTTTAGCCTACTTCTTGACGTTCATCCCGTGTGCGAGTTTTAGTCTTGTGTTAGAATGAGTTCCACAATCTCCAGGTCGGTTTATTATTTATGCAAATAAGTTAAGATGTAAACCTGTTCCACCATTAATAATAATTTCGGTCTTTAATTCTCCCGAACCTGAATAAAATGAAAAACTCACGTTGCGAAAAATAATTTCGGGCCTCCATTTTCGTGCTTGGTGTTTTTTTATTTAATTCTTTCATTTTTCTTTATAAGGCCAAGGCTACTCATTGTTCCTTAGATCAAATGTTTAGTCCTGTTCTTTTATTCTCCGCGATAATTGAAGGTTTTCAGACTTTAAAGTCTTCCTGATATTAAAACAACTAAAATTGTACCGCTAAGGGGGTCTATCTAGTCAAACGACGGAAAGTAATTCAAAGGACCATGTGGGTCTGATTGCTTTGATTCTCTCAATGAAACTTGATGTCAAGCTGCTTTAAATCAGTGGCGAAACCACTTCCCTTTTTCTTGCATTGAGTTATTCTTGTACCAGCATACACCAGTGATGGGGAAACTAGTCACTCAAAAGAGTGGAAGAGCCACAGTCAAGGAGTAAGAGACCCGCGCCCGGTATAAACTTTATCTTAGAGACAGAAATGTTAGGTAAATCATAACACAAGACAGACTTCCCGAGTAGTGGATCTCACCATAGCCGTTTCAAAACGGAAGCGCCAGTCGTGTGAAATAACCACAACATCCAGTTAATATACAGATCCTAACTGTACAAGTTCGTCATCTAACCCTAAGTCCCGTACTACAATTTATTCCTTCCTGCTTTAGTTTGGCGGTTTAGAAGTTGCGAGGAGGAGGGATTCCCCAAAATCATTTTTCACTGGAAGACAATTGATCCCAGCATTTTGCTCACCTTTTCAACTTTTCTAGATGGCAAAGATCCCTGCCAATGATAGACCACTACAAGCAAAAGAAGAAGAAAGAACTTCGCAGCCTTGACCTACCTAAGCAATTAAAAAGAGTTCAAACGATTTTTCTTTTTATTAGCTACTCTACAAGTTTGTTCCAGATTTCGTCACTTTCGTAACTTTACGACGTTCACGTGGCATTTATCACGAGCATCTCACAAACCTTAGGTCTGTTTCTCCTCCTCCTCCCCATTACCTCCCCACACCTCTCGGAGGCTATGTATGATCTAACCTTGAGGGCACTCTCTTAGGAAAACAATTTAAACGTGCGCTATTTTTAACGATGCCGTAAATCCTTTTAGACGTATCCCCGTAATGCAAAGACCATACTTAGACCTCTTTATTGGGTCGACTCATAAATAACTTCCGACCAACAACAGAATATTTTATCCTCGAAGGTAGGACTCGCTTTAAAAAAGTCTGCCTTGATGAGTCCGTTCCGTAAACACCACATCCATTCAACAAGGAGTCATTTCAAAAATAATGCACACTTTCTAATCGAGAAACCCTTTTATAGGAGTAACTTAAAAGAGATTAAAAGGGACTAATCAGATTTCGATTTACGCGAAGAGGAAAAGACACAACAAACGGAGCCTAAAATTGAATGAACACTAATCTCCAGTCGACTTCATGTTGCGTGGTAATCCACCTACAACCTTGTGTCGCAACGACCTCCCAAGACAAACCGCAACCGAAAGAAAAAAAAATTTTTTTCCCCCAAACTAACCGTGCAACAATTAATTTTACATCAATTTAAATTTATGCTGGCATCGTGGTTTTATCAAAACGCGATTAGCCACGCAATTTTTAGGGTGACCACTCGCTCTGTGTTTATTGGCGCCTGTCAGAAATCAATTAACCATGATACTCGCTCGATTTCACATACACACTAGTTGAACAACTAGATAAACAAATAACACGTTTATCTACCGAATACTCAATACGAAGGGTTCGTTTCATAAATAATGCACACTTAAACCGTTCTCTGGCCAATTTGTAGTGAACAATCGTAGAAGGAGGGGGTTCAGATGAATGTTGAAGAGAAGGAGGAAGAAGAATGATAAGACCAACGTTCGAGATCGAATGAAAGGAAATGAAATTAGGTTTAACTCTTCCCCAATTAAAAAATCTAATATGTAACATATATCAAACGCGCCGTAAAATACACCTGAAAGCATTTTTATGTTTTCAATCCAATAAACATTTAATCTTGTATCGGTTTCATCATGGGGCACCCTTCGCGGAGACTATTCCCGTCGTCACTGTTTTGTTTTTTTAATATCATCAATTCAGGTACCGAAATACTATTTACCCAAATCATTTATAACGCTCGTTTTTGCCATTTTTAGCTAGAGTCATAAATAACTTCGGCTTTATTAAATGACATTTATTACTCTTGAGAGCACCAAAACAGATACTTTATTTCATAAATTATGCACACTTTTTCTTTTTTTCTACCCTTTTCTAACTGACATTTACCTCTAGGCGAGACTTGTTGATCTGGATTTATATCTAGAGAACAGACCAATGTCTTAACACCAGCAAATTGGATAACGGATGTCACTGAGTGTACAGCTCATAAGAGGGATACGATAGGTCTGTAAAGGTACAGTCTATAAAGAAAGAATATAAGTATAACAATAATAATAAGAGAATACAAAACTATACGAACATCTACCAACCCGTGGGTATAGCTTAATTATGAGTGGACACAAAAGTTTACATATTACTATCCAGACTGTACAATATTTATGAAGAATGCCTCATTCAAGTGTGCAATATTTATGAAATCAAATTGTGCAATATTTATGAAACGAACGCCTCATCTAAGTGTGCAATATTTATGAAACGAATGCACCATCTAAATTTGCAATATTTATGAGCAATGAACGCCTCAAGTGTGCAATATTTATGAAACAAATGCCTCATCCAAGTGTGCAATATTTATGAAACAAATGCCTCATCCAAGTGTGCAATATTTATGAAACAAATGCCATCCATGTGCAATATTTATGAAACGAATGCCCCATCTAAATTTGCAATATTTATGAAACAAATGCCTCATCCAAGTGTGCAATATTTATGAAACGAATGCCTCATCCAAGTGTGCAATATTTACGCAAAATTAATGAAACGAAGGCCTCATCTAAGTGTGCAATATTTATGAAAGTAATACTTCATTTAAATGTGCAGTAATTATGAAATTAATTCCTCATCTAAGTGTGCAATAATTATTCCCAATAGTATAGGCTATACACCTACCAAATCAAAAACCCTTTCAACGCGTATCTCACTTTACACGGATTTCTCTAATTAGCAAAGTATGACAGACCAAAAATTCAAAAACCAACTTCCGTTCCGGTCTTCTTTAAATTTTCTCTCTTCTCTCTCTCACACAAAAAAAAATTAAAAACCAAAGCTACAAAACTTCTTAATTCGATTAGTCAATGAGTAAAAAGAAAAAACCAGGTATGAATGACACGATTGAATGGAACAGACCATATGAATGAAATGGTACTGTACCTGATAAATAAGGTAGTAAAAGTCACGTTGTGGTTTCGTCAAACGAAAAAGTGAAAAACACGTTTATTAATTAAACTCCAACTTCAAATTTTTTGTTCCCTCCAACTTTTTGTGCGTTGCGTTATGCGGTTTATATGTTACCGCTAAAGTGAGAAACCCGTGAATGTGCACATTATCTAAATAATCTGCAAATTAATTTATTTTCCCTGTTTAAACACCAAGTTTCTCCAAATGTTAACTAGATAATGTATACAGCAACGACTTTCATAGCATCAAACTTCAAAAGCTTTCATCGTCCTCATTGAATTGACCTAAATATTTATACTGAATGTAGGAAGAGTTCACTAATACTTATACTAAGCGTACTTATAAAGAGTTGCAGTCGGTAAAAAGTAAATTACCAAGAGGATTCGAGACCTGAAACAATCTCAGCACTTTGAATTCAAGTCAAATTTGAACGTAGATGAGTTTTTAAATTTTCGCGGTTATTTTTCTGGAACCACGTCATCAACACTTTCACCTAAATTCCTCTTTCCACTTCCTCCAGTATTCCTTCCGTTTCCTGCTATGCTCCTTCTTCCTCTTCTCGAACCACGCTCCTTCAGTCTTCAATTTCTGACGTTCCAGTTTCATACGCATCGTGTTCCGCCGTTCGAGGTCTTGCTGCATGATACCCAGTTCTTCAAGATCCCTCTCTCGGTTTCCAGAACCACTCCGGTCTCGTCTTTTTCTTTATTAAATTCTGGAAGATCTTATTCTCCAATCCTTCTGGATCCAGTATGTTCAAATGTCCGTAGAAGGTTATCCTTCTCTTCCTCATGACATCTGAGCTCCTGAGGAGGTACCTGTATAACTCAGCGTTATGTCTTCTTCTATACTCCCCGTTACTCCCAGGATTTTGGTTTCCAGTACTTCTAGAAGTCCTCTTCGTTACAACAATACCCGAATGAACTTTTGGCTATACGACACTTAGAATACCTTTAGTTTGTGCAAGCTATAAAAATTCTCTTATACTTTCAAAACCTTGACGCGGCGCAATATAGCCAAAAGCTATATACTAACAATAAAATTTGAACATCCAAATAATCTGGCACCATTGTTTACTTTGCAATTACAATGCTAATTAATCAACCCGAAAACTAATTAGAGTTGGTTTCAATTAAAACATGCCACAAATAATTCATAACTTTAATTTGTGATTCGTGACTGATGCTCACTTTCATAAATATTGCACACGTGACTGAGTCTAAAATATCCTTCATTAACATCCAGGGGGTCAAACCCATTTTCATTTCACAATATTGCACAATCCCGTGACAAATTCATTTCATAAATAATGCACATTTATTTACTCATTTCTATCAACTCCTGACCTTGTACCATTTAATTTGAACATAAATATTTAGAACCAAATGTCCTGTGTTCAAAAATTATGTCCCGGCAAAAATTTCTCGTACAGATGGTTTTCCTAGAAACAAATTTTTGCACTTAAATAGATCACCCTAATCCAGGGATGAGCAAAACGTGGTCCGTTATGTGACTATAGTCGATTTGTTATCGACATTTTCCCATCAATATATTGTTATATAATTAATTATAATAAAATGGTAGTATATACTAAACCGAAACATATTTTGTGACGAGTTTACTCACTTGTTCAGACCTGCAATACGAACGCACCACGTCTGTGCTTGTTTGTGTTTGATTCTGTCACAGTCAGACTGGTAAGCTGTTAACTACCAATTTCAGTATATCTTGAAAGGCGTGAGTGCAATATTATCGTCAGTTTTTGTATTCGAAAGTTTTCCTGCGTGGCCCGCCAAAAAATTTTTAAACTTAAACTCTCCCGTTGATTCAAGAGATAGCTCACCCCTGCCTAGCCTATTTCCAGATAAACCCAGGAAACGTTCAAATTCCCAAATTTCCGCATTGTGACAGTAACATATATAAAATCCCGTCACTTATATCAAAAACCTGAAACTGTGGTTTCCGTGCAATAAAATAAAACGTATAGCGTTATTTATATGCACATTCAAAAAGGTTTTTCTTAACTGTCTGAGGCAATTATCTACAACCCAAAAAAAATTTTTTTTCCCTTTTAAACGGGACGCCGTAGCCCTAAGCAAAACGTAAACAGACTGTCTTAAGAAAAACGTAACGCGATTGTGTTTTTCCCTTTTTTTTTGTTTTCTTCCAATGATTTATAGCGAGTCAAAAATTATATTATTATTGTTATCATTAAAATTTTAAAATGTTGTTTAACTAGTTAACAATGTTAATTAAAGAAAACGTGTCCCTTTTTTTGCGCGCGAGCGCGCGCGTTCATGCGCCAACAAAAATCAGGCACAAACCTTTTGTGGCACTGAAATTAAAAAGTTGCTCGCCATCAAGTCAAATCACAGTTTTAAAATACCTGAAAATTTTTTACGAGTCCCTAAATAAAAAATACAAAATTATAATTTCGCCCAGTTATGAAATCATTGTCCGTTTCAATAATAATAATAATCATCATAACCACATCGTCTGCTGCTTAACATTACGCGCGTTCTTTACCGGCTTATTCATTATCTCCGGGGCGGGGGCGGGGGTAATCTCCGTTTAAAAGTCTACAAAACCTGACTCTTACGTTCGACCCGGTGTTTCCTTTTTAAAATGATTTTCTAACCTAATCGACCTTTGATATCCCTCGATACACGCGGTGTATACTTTTTATACAATTCCTGACCTAAATGTTTAGGGCGCAAAAACTAACTCGAGGTCTAGATGTCGTTATTGATTTCATAAATATTGCACACTCGTATCCTACTCAGAGTATCCCACTCAAAGTTTCTTACTACAACTTCCACCGACTACGAGACACTACCAATCGTATTTTTTCGGACTAGTTGAGGGGTCACGGTTTGGATGAAGCCTAAGGAAAGCTAGAAGCTAGAAGAGGTAGGAAAGAGAAAAAAGAAAAGCAGGAGAGGAATAAGTAAGTTTGACTAAGTGAAGTGCGTTTGTGAGTCAAGTGTTCTATGTCGTTTAAGTCGTCTTTGGGTCGATAGGTTCGTTAAAGAGTGAGGTCGCAGAGGATGGTTCACAATCCTTAGGAGTATTTACGAGTAAACCTGATAGTTAAAGAACCCGACTACTAACAATAGAACCTGATAGAGTGACAGATAGTCAAATTTCGCGTAAAAGAAGACCCGACGGTACATCCATCTCTTAGACCTACGTTAAAAGTCATAAATTCTCTTTCCAGTAATTACCGACGATAACTTCCACTACTCATCTATACTTTCGCACAATCGAAAACTCTCGCAACCCATTTCCTCAACGAGTCACGTGACCCAACAACACGAAATCACAAATACCTAATTTAAGTTCCTGTCTTCGGCTACTAAAAAGAGTCGTAACCTTTGACCAGTTCAAACTCTCCGACTTCAACAAATCTCACACTTCTTTCCTTCAACATTTCTCCACTTCATCACTCCATTCTTCCACTCTCCATCACCCGCTCCGAGGAATTCCATCCAATCGCATAAAAAAAAAACTTTTGTGATATTCACAGAAATGTCTTGGAAATGTAACAAGTGTGTACTCCACTTCCTTATACGTTAACCAAGGTCAGGCCAATAATTATTCCGTGGGCTTTTGAGATAGTATCGCGGGATTAACAAATGAATGGTCACCACGACACACTCACACACACTCACATAAATGAAAAATGGCGGATCTCCTCGAATTCGCTCTCCAGCCATCATATTTTTTCTCTGCTAAGATGTTTTCAGCAACAACAACAACAAAAAAAGATGGAATCAATGTTGTTACCATATATGATCAACCTGGCGTTTCCAACGAATAAGGCCATCGATGGAATAAAAAAATTTTTGATCGAAATATTATGATAATACATAAGAAATGTTTATACGACTCTCGAGGAAACCTGTACTATATAAATTATATACACCGGCCAAATAATAAAATAAAATAAAAAATTTTTTTCTCCAGCAAAACTCATTTCCAATAAGTTACCACAGTTATAGCAGTCTCGGGTTAGTGATAAACCAGAAATTTTTTTTTAATTTTTTCTTCTGGTTAAATAAATAATTCGCTTGTTATGTATTAATAGTCGAATGTAAAAGATAACGACGGAAGAATAAAAACAAGAGTTGACCTTAAAAATAGGTTTTTATTGAAGATTTTTATTAGTTTGAAATTGCATTTTGAGTGAACGTTAATTAAAAACCCATCAACTTGCTGGATATTAATGAAATGTCTTTTAATTTCCATTCCCATGGTTGGTAGACATGGTTTGATTTATTTCAAAGACTACTCTTGTTAAATAATCCTCCTACACTCGGAATAGTATAAACATGATGACCGTTTTATTATGGTTACGAAACACCTCTATGCATGGAAGTCGAAACATAAAAACAAACAAACGAAATTTCTAGAATTTGATTCGAAAATAACTTTATCTACTTGTGTGTTCCAGCAGTGGAGTAACAGGCATTATCACAATCAGAATTCATTTTAGCTTAAACCTTGTGGAGGTGTCATCTGTTGGGTCGTGAGCCAACAAAGCTGTGATCACCCATTTGAGGTGATCCAACTACCTCCTCATGCCAAATCATAAATGTGTGCATTATTTTTGAAATAAGGACTTCACCCAGACTGTGCAATATTTATGAAACGAATGCCTCATCCAAGTGTGCAATATTTATGAAATTAATTCCTCATCCAAGTGTGCAATATTTATGAAACGAATGCCTCATCCAAGTGTGCAATATTTATGGAATAAATCCTTTATCTGAGTGTGCAATATTTATGGAATAAATCCTTTATCTGAGTGTGCAATATTTATGAAACAATTCTCATCTAAATGTGCAATATTTATGAAACGAATTCCTCATCCAAGTGTGCAATATTTATGGAATAAATCCTTTATCTGAGTGTGCAATATTTATGAAACGAATGCCTCATCTAAATTTGCAATATTTATGAAACGAATGCCTCATCCAAGTGTGCAATATTTATGGAATTAATTTCTCATCTAAATGAGCAAATTAATGAAACGAATTCCTCATCCAAGTGTGCAATATTTATGAAATTAATTCCTCACCTAAGTGTGCAATATTTATGAAACGAATGTCTCATCCAACTGTGCAATATTTATGAAAAATGCCTCATCCAAGTGTGCAATATTTATGGAATTAATTCCTCATCCTGTGCAATACTTATGAAACGAAGCCCTTACAAATATGCATTACTCAAATTAATCGGTTTTTCGTGAAACAATACCTTAATTTTGAAACAAAAATTTGCGAAACGACCTTTACATACAAGTGTGCAATACTAATGAAACCAACCCCGCCCTTCCAAAAGCGTGCTTAAGTTATCAAATAAGTAAAACTACAAAACCACGAAATTTGTATTTAAACGAAAGTTTTTTCAATCCAACAATTTATTGGTAAAAATGTGCAACACTTCTGAAAAAAAAAATGCTTCACAAACGTCTGCAATATTTGAAAAGAAAACATCAGGTTAGAATATCTCAAAAAATGTTTTGAATAGTTATCCCAACCTTCCACTCCATATCTTAAACAAATAATTTTTTTTTTCTATTCCAAATCTGCAGCCGAATTCTCAGAACCTAATCACGTGACTTCCTCTTTGTCTCTTCTTCCCAGAGCCGACGGTTTTTGAAATAAATTCGCCAACGTCTCACTTGTCTAATCTATCTAATAAGCCGGCTTATGTGTGATGATTTATTCAGGACTACACGAGCGAATATTTACCAACTGGTTTGCTATCAAATGAAAAAATCTTTTGGAATTCAGTACGTGAAGTCTTATTTTCAAAAGTATGTGAGATTATCTTCACCAACACGACTGTTAAAGAAATACGAGAAACCACCCAAAAACACTACCTGTCGAATCAAATCTCGAAACTTATTCCAGCGATCTCGATTATGTTCAAAAATAAAATTGCACCTGCATAGGAAATCTAAAACAACTAATTTTCTAACTTTTTTTTTGGGGGGGGGATTGCACATGAATCCTTGACTCGATAGTTACTACATTTGAGCTCTGTATTCACAAAACAGATGACTCCTTCAACCTACATTCACTCCATTCCAGCTTAGTATTTATCAAACACAGGACCCATTGAATCTATAATCACTATTTGAGCGGTGTATTCACCAAAAACAGATGACATCTTATGTATTCACTGAATTCGTGCTCAGGTTCCACCAAACAGACAACACCCTCAATCTATATTCACTGGATTGAGCTTAGTATCACCAGAAAACCCTTGAATTGATATTCACTGAATTCGTGCTCAGAATCTACCAAAGAAACCTCGAAGTTGCATTCACTGAATACGAGCTCAGGATCCACCAAAAGACGCACCTCAATCTATATTCACTGGATTCGAGCTCAGTATCCATCAGAAACCCCTTGAACCGATTTTCACTGAATTCGTGCTCAGAATCTACCAAAGAAACCTCGAACTTGCATTTCGTGCTCAGGTTACCAAGAAACCCCTTGAATTGATTATATACTGCGTGCTCAGGTTCCACCAAACATACAACACCCTCAATCTATATTTACTGGATTGGAGTTCAGTGTCTATAAAAAATTCCTTAAATCTATATTCACCCAATCCGAGCTGAGAATCCATCAAAAACCCCTTGAATCGACATTCACTGAATCCGAGCTCAGTATTCGCCAAACCCTCTTCACTGGATTGGAGTTCACTATCCGCCAAACACGATACACTAAATTCGAGTTCAGAACCCACCAAACACACCACTAACTTGTATTCACTGGATTTGGGCTCAGTATCCACCAGACGAACCTTTTAGAGGAATCAGACTTATAAATTTAGCCAATTTGACTCGGACAAAATTTCATTGATACATATATATAACATAAAACGTCACAAATGTGTGCATTTATTATGAAACGAGGTATTACATTCAAATTGCGCATTACTGACGAAACAAATTTCTCATCATAGAACCCAAAGTGTGCAATACTTAAGAAAGAAATCCTTGTCAAGTGGACATCACTTTTGAAAGACCAGTAATCTACACAATACGTATGGAACGAAGCCTTTGAACTTGTCACATATCAGAACAGAAGTCAGGCACCCAAACTCCATCTCCATGGACAAAACTCGCAAAATGCCTAACACCAGATCCACGAACTGGGTTAATCTGACTTATTTGCAATTTTATTTATACATATAAGCTAAACATAAATGTCACATTTTCGCAATTTTTTTTATCTATCTCCCACTTATCTGCCACCTGTCACCAAGGTCGACACAATAATTGACCTATGATTAAAGGGCTTATAACCAGTAGCAGACCGGTGTCTGGGTCCCAAGAGCGGAGTACACGTGTAATTTTGTCTTCGTCTGAATTGAGTACAAGTAAAAAGCAGAAGACACAAAAATAAAAAAAAAAATTCTGTCACTACATGAATAAAGGTCATAAATAGCATTCGGCTTCTAAGTTACGCGACGAAACATACCACACAGTCCCTCATGAATACTCTCCATCTCCAGCTATTTTCGTTTCCCAAATAAACAAACCTCAATTCTCATGAGTCAAATTGACTCACTTAAAAAGTAGAGGAAAAAATCAACGCCGTGTTGATAAGACAAACTCAAATTTCGCAAAAACAAAACCTTCCCAAAATCGCCATTAACTAAACCAACTTCGGTAATATCCTTCACGATTTATTTTATTTTTATTTCTTTTTTTGGAGGAAAGAAAAAAATTAAAATAAAATCTTTGCCCCAGATGTTCAATCACGCGCGCAATCAACATTTACAAAAATTATTAAAAAAAAAACATAAATTTTCTTTCTCAATTAGAAATCTTTTAATCTTCATATTTCAAGTTTTTTGGTTTACCCTTCATGACCCTTGCGGTTGGTTATTATTTATTTATTTATTGGATTCAACACACAAAAAAAAATAATTTATGTACTGTTTTGGTGGTGAAGAAAAGTAGAAAAACCTGTGGAGTGCAAACTTATACATGAACTCATTTTAGTCAACCCACCTCAATGATTATGTTTGTTGAAAGTGTGAAATGAATTCATACAGAGAAATCTGATAAAACAATTATCATCTATGTATCTGTTGTTACCTGTATACAGTGATGTGGTATAAATAGTGTTGGGGTTGTCAGGTGTTATGATACATTCAGACAGATACTTTTAAAAGGTGAACTTCTCCACAACTGTAACTGATACATAAACTCATTGTAATCAACACAAAAACATTCCTCAATAATTAGGTTTTGGCTAATCATTTACTGGTCATACAGATACAGAGGAACCTCAAAAACAAATTGCTAACTGTAACAATTGTGATAGTAATTATTGAAGACTGTTTTTGAGTTAATTAAAATGAGTTTGTGTATCAGTAACAGTTGTGTCAAGTTCACCTTTCAAAAGTATCTGTCAACAAGAAATCATCACAATAACACAAAAACTATTTATACAATCTATATACACAAGTAACAACAGATACATAAATGATTTTCAGGTTTCTCTAAATGATCAGCATTAATGGGTTACATAAATAAATTTGTATACAGAGAAACCTGATGATATAAACTGATAACATCAACAATTGTGGTAATAAGACTTCTTGAAGAAGTTCAATTTTCAAGTTTCTACTAGCAAGAGTGCATCAGAACAACACAAGACAACCCAAAAACTATTTATTAATGGGTTACATAAATAAATTTGTATACAGAGGAACCTGATAAAACAAACTGTAACAATTGTGATGATGAATTTTTGGAGAAGTTCAATTTTCAATAGTTTCCAACTGCAAGAATGTATCACAATAACACTTGACAACCCAAAGACTATATATTCCATCCATATATACAAGTAACAATTATCATTTGTGAATCTGTTGTTAGTTGTTAGTCTCTGGGTTGTTATGCAGGATCTGATTCATTCTTGCAAGCAAAAACTTTGTAACTTTCATGAAGTCATATTACCACAATTGTTGGTGTTATCAGTTTGTTTCATCAGGTTCTCTGTATACAAATTTATTTATGTAACCCATTAATAAATAGTTTTTAGGTTATCTTGAGTTTTTGTGATGCACTCTTGCAAGTAGGAACTTGAAAATTGATCTTCTCCACAAAATCTTAATATTGCAATTGTGACTGATACATGAACTCATTTTAATAAGCTTGCTTTCTGTATAATTATGTGTTGGCTAATCATATACTGATAAAAAGGTGGGGAACATCATGATGATAATGAACTTTTGGAGAAGTTCAATTTTCAAAAGTTTCAACAAGAATGTATCACAAAACTTGACAACCCAAACTATTATAATCCATATAAACACAACAACAGATTCACAAATGATAATTGTTACTTGTATATATGGATGGTATACATGAGGTTCCTCTGTACCTTTTGACCAGTATATAAGCTTTACACAATTATTACAGAAGCTTTGTGCTTATTAAAAATGAGTTCATGTCAGTTAAAATTTGCAATCTAAGATTTTTGTGAAAGTTCAATTTTCAAGTTTCTACTTGCAAGAGTGCATCACAACAACACAAAACAATCCAAAAATATTTATACAATCTATATACACAAGTAACAACAGTACATAAATGATTTTCAGGTTTCTCTAAATGATCAGCATTAATGGGTTACATAAATAAATTTGTATACAGAAACCAGATGAAACAAATTAACACCAACAATTGTGGTAATATGACTTCATGAAGTTACATTTTCAAGTTTCTACTTGCAGAGTGCATCACAACAACACAAGACAACCCAAAAACTATTTTTATGGGTTACATAAATAAATTTGTATACAGAGAAACTTGATGAAAAAATTGATAACACCAACAATTGTGGTAATAAGACTTCATGAAGAGTTATACTTTCAAGTTTCTGCTTGCAAGAATGAATCACAATCCCACATAACAACCCAAAAGTATTGATACAAGTAACAACAGACACTTAAATTCTAATTGTTTTATCAAGTTTCTCTGTATCTGACCAAATTGTTACTGTCACAAGTATATAATGGGTAACACAGATATTAGTCATTTTGGACAAAGATAACACTAACTGTGATAATAAGACTCTATAAAGAAGCTCAATTTTCAAAACTTGCAATGAATCACAGCCCAAGATCATTTATACCATCCATATACAGATACACAACTGATAATTGTTTTATGAATGAATTCCCAATTCCAAAAACATTCTTTCAACACCAAACAACTCAAACATTTAAATATTCAACAATATCTACAATATTATGAGGAACAAGCCTGAAAAAGTGAAAATCCTAATCTTTGTAGAGATTAAACACAACATGCAATTTCATACATAACTCAATCCATATTTGTTATGAAATTAACAAATGCTAACACACTATTGTCATTTGCCATTCAAAAACAAACTTTCTCAAACCTACACATTAATTCACATTCTTTTATCTACTTTCTTACTTGTTTTCTCTTTTTCATACATTGTCTCCCAATTTGACCTTTTTATTTTTGTCTTTTCAGGCTGCACCAAAGTATACACCAAAAGTTCACATTTGAAAGCCCATCAAAGGATACACACAGGTAAGATTATCAATTTGATTTTTTGATTAGGACCCACTTTTGCAATAAAACACCAAGTTAAGTTTGTATAACAGTTTTAGATATTATCTAGAGGGGTATTTATTATATTGAAAAGTTTCAAACAACCCTGACATATCTATCTTTGTCACCGTACAAGAATTTCAAACAATTTAATGTTATCAACCCAAAAATATGTTTCATGTAATCATGACTTCAATAACATTCAGTGAAATAGAATCAGAATCATCTTTTAGAAAGTACTAACTGATTTTAGTTTTTCATGAACTTACCCTTGCAAGAAGAACCAGATGTTGTTAACCTGTCAAAAGACAAGCAAGAATTTATTAGCCATTAGCAAGTTTAAAAAAATTTTGAATTAAATATTCTCAAAGGGATTGAGTTTTATAGGTTATCCAAGGTAGAACGACGACAAAGTTTAGCTGTTCATTTATTTCTTTTTATCACAAACACCTCAAAAGATTTCTCATGCAAAAAGAATAACTAGAATAGAAAAAGGTTTCCTACAACTTCATGACTGGCGATATACTGTAGCTGAATAACCGGTGGGCCGATTAGTTCTATTTTATTATAGCTTCCGGACTTTAATATTTCAAACTCTCAAGGACTCTAAGTCCTAATTTTTATTTTTCTCCTTTCTTAATGCTTGGCGGTGGGAAAAATTTATGGCGGACTGACGCAGGAATTCTCAGTTTGATCGGTAGTTATTACTTTAATTTGAGCTTCATGCATGTTTTATATGATTCATTTTACTCGACTTTACCTATATATCCATTTTGTAAAAGAGTTGGTGCAGGATTGCTTATTAAAACATATTATTTAAAAAGAGAACACACGCGAAAAACAGAAATATACTTTGCCACTATTCGCGAACTATGGCGCGGTTTTGCAATTTGGCGACAAACATCCCGTAAGGAGACGCCAACCCGCCGCCATATTGTTTTCTTCTTTTCCCGGTTAAATAGAACTTTCATTTGATTTATGGCGGAGTTAAAAAGGAAGACGTTTGAATGAATAAAAAGGGAAGGTAAACGATTTTTAATAATCTTCTCCTTTTCTTTCCTTATGCTTCTATTACCCGTCATATGTTATCTGTTAATAATAATTTTATAGTTGTCGCAAATTAGACGTCAAAGGATCAGTCCCTGTTTAACATTGATTTAATAACACCTTGAGATATTATTTTCACTTTGAATTTTAATTTTTCCTCTTCAAGGTTAACGACAAAATTTGAGTGCACACCTGTTGTTAGGTGTTTTTAGATTATTATAAAAAGAACGACTTGTTCGACTACTTTTCTATTTCCGCAACGTGACTTTTTCTAGTCTAAGGCAATAATTTAACGGATGTTTTTCTCTCTCTCTCTTTCTTTCTTTCTTTTATTTTACGACTTAAAATTTACGGACATGTCAGGAAAAATCTGTCTTATAATGCTTTCCTTTATGCGTTCCAACCAATAATTTTCGGTTGTTTGTCACTTTTGTTCGTCTATAATAGGAATTCTCTCTTTGTTTGTAAACTATAGGAGTTATTTTATTATTATTTTAAATAAGTATTATTAACTTTATAGATATTAGTAATAAATGCAAAA
>JADMLL010000012.1:6631812-6655401 GCA_016920875.1 Columbicola columbae
AATTCCTCATCCAAGTGTGCAATATTTATGGCATTAATTCCTCACCTGTGTGCAATATTTATGAAACGAATGTCTCATCCAACTGCATTTATTAAAAATGCCTCATCCAAGTGTGTAATGGAATTAATTCCTCATCCTGTAATACTTATGAACAAGAACAAATATGCATTACTCAAATTAATCGGTTTTCGTGAAACAATACCTTAATTTTGAAACAAAAATTTAAAACGACCTTTACATACAAGTGTAATACTAATGAAACCAACCCCGCCCTCCAAAAAGCGTGCTTAAGTTATCAAATAAGTAAAACTACAAAACCACGAAATTTGTATTTAAACGAAAGTTTTTCAATCAACAATTTATTGGTAAAAATGTGCAACACTTCTGAAAAAAAAATGCTTCACAAACGTCTGCAATATTTGAAAAGAAAACATCAGGTTAGAATATCTCAAAAAATGTTTTGAATAGTTATCCCAACCTTCCACTCCATATCTTAAACAAATAATTTTTCTATTCCAAATCTGCAGCCGAATTCTCAGAACCTAATCACGTGACTTCTCTCTCTTCTTCCCAGAGCGACGGTTTTTATTTTTGAAATAAATTCGCCAACGTCTCACTTGTCTAATCTATCTAATGGCTTATGTGTGATGATTTATTCAGGACTACACGAGCGAATATTTACCAACTGGTTTGCTATCAAATGAAAAAATCTTTTGGAATTCAGTACGTGAAGTCTTATTTTCAAAAGTATGTGAGATTATCTTCACCAACACGACTGTTAAAGAAATACGAGAAACCACCCAAAAACACTACCTGTCGAATCAAATCTCGAAACTTATTCCAGCGATCTCGATTATGTTCAAAAATAAAATTGCACCTGCATAGGAAATCTAAAACAACTAATTTTCTAACGATTTTTTTTATTTTGAGGGGGAATTGCACATGAATCCTTGACTCGATAGTTACTACATTTGAGCTCTGTATTCAAAAACAGATGACTTCAATCTATTCACTCCATTCCAGCTTAGTATTTATCAAACAAGACCCATTGAAACTATAATCACTCTACTTGAGCAGTGTATTCACCAAAAACAGATGACACCTTATGTATTCACTGAATTCGTGCTCAGAATCCACCAAGAGACGCTTTGAACTTGCATTCACTGAATCCGAGCTCAGTATTCACCAAAAACCGTTGAACCGATTTTCACTGAATTCGTGCTCAGAATCTACCAAAGACACGATATTCACTGAATTTGTGCTTGGAATCCACCAAAACATCAAAACCCAATCTATATTCACTGGATTGGCTCAGTATCCATCAAAAGACACCTCGAACTTGCATTCACTGAATACGAGCTCAGAATCCATCAAAAACACCTCGAATCATATTCACTGGATTGGAGCTCAGTATCCATCAGAAACCCCTTGAACCGATATTCACTGAATTCGTGCTCAGAATCCACCAAAGACACTTCGAACTTGCATTCACTGAATTCGTGCTCAGGTTTACCAAACAGACAACACCCTCATTCTATATTCACTGGATTGGAGCTCAGTGTCCATAAAAATCCCTTAAATCCATATTCACCGAATCCGAGCTGAGGATCCACCAGAAACCCCTTGAACCGATTTTCACTGAATTTGTGCTCAGAATCCACCAGAGACGCTTGTTCTTGCATTCACTGAATCCGAGCTCAGTATTCACCAAACCCTCTTCACTGGATTGGAGTTCACTATCCACCAAAACACGACACACTAAATTCGAGTTCAGAACCCACCAAACACACCACTAACTTGTATTCACTGGATTTGGGCTCAGTATCCACCAGACGAACCTTTTAGAGGAATCAGACTTATAAATTTAGCCAATTTGACAAAATTTCATTGATGCATACATATAACATAAAACGTCACAAATGTGTGCATTTATTATGAAACGAGGTATTACATTCAAATTGCGCATTACTGACGAAACAAATTTCTCATCATAGCACCCAAAGTGTGCAATACTTAAGAAAGAAATCCTTGTCAAGTGGACATCACTTTTGAAAGACCAGTAATCTACACAATACGTATGGAACGAAGCCTTTGAACTTGTCACATATCAGAACAGAAGTCAGGCACCCAAACTCCATCTCCATGGACAAAACTCGCAAAATGCCTAACACCAGATCCACGAACTGGGTTAATCTGACTTATTTGCAATTTTATTTATACATATAAGCTAAACATAAATGTCACATTTTCGCAATTTTTTTTATCTATCTCCCACTTATCTGCCACCTGTCACCAAGGTCGACACAATAATTGACCTATGATTAAAGGGCTTATAACCAGTAGCAGACCGGTGTCTGGGTCCCAAGAGCGGAGTACACGTGTAATTTTGTCTTCGTCTGAATTGAGTACAAGTAAAAAGCAGAAGACACAAAAAAAAATTTCTGTCACTACATGAATAAAGGTCATAAACAGCATTCGGCTTCTAAGTTACGCGACGAAACATACCACACAGCCCCTCATTCTCCATCTCCAGCTATTTTCGTTTCCCAAATAAACAAACCTCAATTCTCATGAGTCAAATTGACTCACTTAAAAAGTAGAGGAAAAAATCAACGCCGTGTTGATAAGACAAACTCAAATTTCGCAAAAACAAAACCTTCCCAAAATCGCCATTAACTAAACCAACTTCGGTAATATCCTTCACGATTTATTTTATTTTTATTTCTTTTTGGAAAAATAAAAATAAAATCTTTGCCCCAGATGTTCAATCACGCGCGCAATCAACATTTACAAAAAAAAATTATTAAAAGGAAAAAAAACATAAATTTTCTTTCTCAATTAGAAATCTTTTAATCTTCATATTTCAAGTTTTTTGGTTTACCCTTCATGACCCTTGCGGTTGGTTATTATTTATTTATTTATTGGATTCAACACACAAAAAAAAATAATTTATGTACTGTTTTGGTGGTGAAGAAAAGTAGAAAAACCTGTGGAGTGCAAACTTATACATGAACTCATTTTAGTCAACCCACCTCAATGATTATGTTTGTTGAAAGTGTGAAATGAATTCATACAGAGAAATCTGATAAAACAATTATCATCTATGTATCTGTTGTTACCTGTGATGTGGTGGTATAAATAGTGTTGGGGTTGTCAGGTGTTATGATACATTCAGACAGATACTTTTAAAAGGTGAACTTCTCCACAACTGTAACTGATACATAAACTCATTGTAATCAACACAAAAACATTCCTCAATAATTAGGTTCTGGCTAATCATTTACTGGTCATACAGATACAGAGGAACCTCAAAAACAAATTGCTAACTGTAACAATTGTGATAGTAATTATTGAAGACTGTTTTTGAGTTAATTAAAATGAGTTTGTGTATCAGTAACAGTTGTGGAGAAGTTCACTTTTCAAAAGTATCTGTCAACAAGAAATCATCACAATAACACAAAAACTATTTATACAATCTATATACACAAGTAACAACAGATACATAAATGATTTTCAGGTTTCTCTAAATGATCAGCATTAATGGGTTACATAAATAAATTTGTATACAGAGAAACCTGATAAAACAAACTCTAACAATTGTGATGATGAAATTTTATGGAGAAGTTCAATTTTCAAGAGTTTCCAACTGCAAGAATGTATCACAATAACACAAGACAACCCAAAGACTATATATTCCATCCATATATACAAGTAACAATTATCATTTGTGAATCTGTTGTTAGTTGTATCAATAGTCTCAGGGTTGTTATGTGGGATTGTGATTCATTCTTGCAACCAGAAACTTGAAAATGTAACTTCTTCATGAAGTCATATTACCACAATTGTTGGTGTTATCAGTTTGCTTCATCAGGTTTCTCTGTATACAAATTTATTTATGTAACCCATTAATAAATAGTTTTTGGGTTGTCTTGTGTTGTTGTGATGCACTCTTGCAAGTAGAAACTTGAAAATTGAACTTATTCACAAAATCTTAGTATTGCAATTGTGACTGATACATGAACTCATTTTAATAAGCACAAAAAAGTTTCTGTATAATTATGTGTTGACTAATCATATACTGATCAAAAAGGTGCAGAGGAACATCACTTGATGATAATGAAATTTTTGGAGAAGTTCAATTTTCAAAAGTTTCAACAAGAATGTATCACAAAAAACTTGACAACCCAAAGACTATGTATACCATCCATATAAACAACTAACAACAGATTCACAAATGATAATTGTTACTTGTATATATGGATGGTATGCATAGTCTTTGGGTTGTCAAGTGTTATTGTGATACATTCTTGCAGTTGGAAACTTTGAAAATTGAACTTCTCCATAAAACTTCACTATCACAATTGTTACAGTTTATTTCATCAGGTTCCTCTGTGTGACCAGTAAATGATTAGCCAAAACCTAATTATTGAAGACTGTTTTGTGTTGATTAAAATGAGTTTGTGTATCAGTAACAGTTGTGGAGAAGTTTACTTTTCAAAAGTATCTGTCAGCAAGAAATCATCACAATAACACAAAACAACCCAAAAACTATTTAAACAATCTATATACACAGTAACAACAGATACATAAATGATTTTTAGGTTTCTCTAAATGATCAGTATTAATGGGTTAAATAAATAAATTTGTATACAGAGAAACCTGATGAAACAAACTGATAACACCAACAATTGTGGTAATAAGACTTCATGAAGAAGTTACATTTTCAAGTTTCTGCTTGCAAGAATGAATCACAATCCTACATAACAACCCAGAGACTATTGATACAACTAACAACAGATTCACAAGTGATAATTGTTACTTGTATATATGGATGGTATACATAGTCTTTGGGTTGTCTTGTGTTATTGTGATACATTCTTGCAGTTGGAAACTATTGAAAATTGAACTTCTCCAAAAAATTTCATCATCACAATTGTTACAGTTAGCAATTTGTGTTTGAGGTTCCTCTGTACCTTTTTGACCAGTATATGATTGGCCAATACATAATTATTGAGAAAGGTTTTTGTGTTTATTAAAATGAGTTCATGTATCAGTAACAATTGCAACACTAAGATTTTGTGAAGAAGATCAATTTTCAAGTTTCTACTTGTAAGAATGCATCACAACAACACAAGACAACCCAAAAACTATTTATACAATCTATATACACAAGTAACAACAGGTACATAAAATGATTTTCAGGTTTCTCTAAATGATCAGTAATTAATGGGTTACATAAATAAATTTGTATACAGAGAAACTTGATGAAACAAACTGATAACACCAACAATTGTGGTAATATGACTTCATGAAGTTACATTTTCAAGTTTCTACTTGCAAGAGTGCATCACAACAACACAAGACAACCCAAAAACTATTTATTAATGGGTTACATAAATAAATTTGTATACAGAGAAACCTGATGAAACAAACTGATAACACCAACAATTGTGGTAATAAGACTTCATGAAGAAGTTATACTTTCAAGTTTCTGCTTGCAAGAATGAATCACAATCCCACATAACAACCCAAAGACTTTATATACCAGGAACAACAGACACTTAAATTCTAATTGTTTTATCAAGTTTCTCTATATCTGACCAAATTGTTACTGTCACAAGTATTAATGGGTAACACAGATATTAGTCATGAGTATTGGGCACAAAGATAACACTAACTGTGATAATAAGACTCTATAAAGAAGCTCAATTTTCAAAACTTGCAATGAATCACAGCCCAAAGATCATTTATACCATCTACATATACAGATACACAACTGATAATTGTTTTATGAATGAATTCCCAATTCCAAAAACATTCTTTCAACACCAAACAACTCAAACATTTAAATATTCAACAATATCTACAATATTATGAGGAACAAGCCTGAAAAAGTGAAAATCCTAATCTTTTAAGTAGAGAATTAAACACAACATGCAATTTCATACATAACTCAATCCATATTTGTTATGAAATTAACAAATGCTAACACACTATTGTCATTTGCCATTCAAAAACAAACTTTCTCCAAACCTTACACATTAATTCACATTCTTTTATCTACTTTCTTACTTGTTTTCTTCTCTTTTTCATACATTGTCTCCCAATTTGACCTTTTTTTTTATTTTTTTGTCTTTTCAGGCTGCACCAAAGTATACACCAAAAGTTCACATTTGAAAGCCCATCAAAGGATACACACAGGTAAGATTATCAATTTGATTTTTTGATTAGGACCCACTTTTGCAATAAAACACCAAGTTAAGTTTGTATAACAGTTTTAGATATTATCTAGAGGGGTATTTATTATATTGAAAAGTTTCAAACAACCCTGACATATCTATCTTTGTCACCGTACAAGAATTTCAAACAATTTAATGTTATCAACCCAAAAATATGTTTCATGTAATCATGACTTCAATAACATTCAGTGAAATAGAATCAGAATCATCTTTTAAGAAAGTACTAACTGATCAAATTTGAGTTTTTCATGAACTTACCCTTGCAAGAAGAACCAGATGTTGTTAACCTGTCAAAAGACAAGCAAGAATTTATTAGCCATTAGCAAGTTAAAAATTTTGAATTAAATATTCTCAAAGGGATTGAGTTTTATAGGTTATCCAAGGTAGAACGACGACAAAGTTTAGCTGTTCATTTATTTCTTTTTATCACAAACACCTCAAAAGATTTCTCATGCAAAAAAGAGATAACTAGAATAGAAAAAAAAAGGTTTCCTACAACTTCATGACTGGCGATATATCTTTAAAAATACTGTAGCTGAATAACCGGTGGGCCGATTAGTTGATTCTATTTTATTATAGCTTCCGGACTTTAATATTTCAAAACTCTCAAGGACTCCTAAGTCCTAATTTTTATTTTTTTTCTCCTTTTCTTAATGCTTGGCGGTATTGGGAAAAATTTATGGCGGACTGACGCTTTCGGAATTCTCAGTTTGATCGGTAGTTATTACTTTAATTTGAGCTTCATGCATGTTTTATATGATTCATTTTACTCGACTTTACCTATATATCCATTTTGTAAAAGAGTTGGTGCAGGATTGCTTATTAAAACACCGGATATTATTTAAAAAGAGAACACACGCGAAAAACCACGAAATTGATACTTTGCCACTTATTCGCGAACTATGGCGCGGTTTTGCAATTTGGCGACAAACATCCCGTAAGGAGACGCCAACCCGCCGCCATATTGTTTTCTTCTTTTCCCGGTTAAATAGAACTTTCATTTGATTTATGGCGGAGTTAAAAAGGAAAAGACGTTTGAATGAATAAAAAAAGGAAGGTAAGGTCAACGATTTTTAATAATCTTCTCCTTTTTCTTTCCTTATGCTTCTATTACCCGTCATATGTTATCTGTTAATAATAATTTTTATAGTTGTCGCAAATTAGACGTCAAAGGATCAGTCCCTGTTTAACTTTGATTTAATAACACCTTGAGATATTATTTTCACTTTGAATTTTAATTTTTTTTTCCTCTTCAAGGGGTTAACGACAAAATTTGAGTGCACACCTGTTGTTAGGTGTTTTTAGATTATTATAAAAAGAACGACTTGTTCGACTACTTTCTATTTCCGCAACGTGACTTTTTCTAGTCTAAGGCAATAATTTAACGGATGTTTTTTCTCTCTCTCTCTCTTTCTTTCTTTTATTTTACGACTTAAAATTTACGGACATGTCCAGGAAAGAAAAATCTGTCTTATAATGCTTTCCTTTATGCGTTCCAACCAATAATTTTCGGTTGTTTGTCACTTTTGTTCGTGTCTATAATAGGAATTCTCTCTTTGTTTGTTGTAAACTATAGGAGTTATTTTTATTATTATTTTAAATAAGATACATTATTAACTTTATAGATATTAGTAATAAATGCATAAAAGGAAAGCTAGAACTAACGGATTTTGACTATATTTCCATTTGCTCACCTTGCTATTTTGGTATTTATGACGCAAGTCATGAGTTTGGTTTTGTGTGCTTGATCGTCTGGTTCTTCAATGGACCAGAATCAACTTTTTGGTTACATAATTGAAACAAATCAAACGTCGGGGGCACCGAATTAAAAACAACGGAAAGCGATGATGTGAAAACGGGTTCTCTGTTTTTTATTGATTTAATGATACTTATACCGTAATTGCCAGCCAGACAGACGGAAATCGAAAGTACATTCACTTTTGTAGTTCGAGAGTCTCTATCTTGACATTTTTAGTATTTTTTGGTGTGCTCTCAAAAGATTTTTGATGAAAAGAAAGGAAAAGTCTTAAATCAGTGCCGTGAGAACTTTGCAAAACTTTGGCTTCCGTAGAAATCCCGAAGGTTTTTCTCTTTGTGACTTTCACTCGATAACAAAAGCATGAACTCACTCGCATCTTTCGAGAGAGAAATTTTTCTCTGGGTTACCAACAATGGAGGAAAAGAAAGAAAATTTTTGTAATAAAAAGCAGAACCTGAAGTGATGGTGGGTGGGTGGGAATTGTTTTTCAATTTAATGTGGTTGTCGTGTCAGTCTGATCCCAATAAATCGTGGTAGAGAAGGGAATGAATTGAAGAAATAGATAAAAATTTCGAATTGAGATTCGAGAAGGCACAAATTAGAAGATGAAATTGAGGTAATAATACTGTAAATAAATTACGTCAAGGATCGATGACCAGAATTTGATTTCCTGTTTCAAAGAAAGGCATCGAAAGTTAATCATTTCGCGACCACCCATTGGTCGAATCTGTACATCTCTCTCTCTCTCATGATTCCCATTCAGGAATTCAGTGCCGTGTCTGTGGATTATCTACTGATGGGAAAAGTGTGTCGAAATTTATTAATCGTATTTGGAATTCTTGTTTTACTAAAGAAATATAGATAAAAGTGTGCAGGACTTATGAAATGAGTGTTCTATATAAGTGTGCATTACTTTTGAAAAAAGCAGTGGAATACAGTGAGTCTTATTGATGGGGTATAGACTTGAATCTAACCTGATGGGCTTGAAGAGAGAAGCCGTTTCATAAATACTGCACACTTTCAAGAAGGATGTGTTTCATTATAAGCCATAATGGTATTTAGACTTTCGCGGCTGTTATCCATAATCTGAATAACACTTATTTGTGAGTATATCACAAACCGCGTAAAAAAAATCCACGGAACAGATTTTATACCAAAACCGTGAAGCTTTTGGCTTATTCAGTGAGTAATTTGTGTTTCTGGAAACCATCACAAGTGTCATGGTAGCAAACTCCCATCAGCTCAGAGCCCGGCCGTTCTATTCAACTTTCACGAAGCGAACGGAGTCGTACTCATCCCTTCAAACAAAAATTTGCATATCTTAATTGAATTAAAAGACTTTCGAGAGCAGGAAACTGACAAATTATGCAAAGAACTATTATCTAGGCCTTCAAACGATTCGAAAAACCATCATCGACGATGTCTGAAATGAAAACGTGCTGCCTCCAAACCTGTCTCTCTCTTATGACACTATGTTGTTATACTACTGTCATCGATTTTGTTCTTTGCATAATTACAGGAAGGGCAAAGAAATGGATAGTCTCGTTTATTTTCAGGAAATCATTTTTCAAAAATTAATTAAAAACAGTTTTGAGAAATTCTAATTATCTAGAACATATAAAACGTTCGATCACAGAATAGTCATCGAATTTCTCAATCATCACCTGTTTCTCAGGCCGTCATCGACTCCGAGTGCCGTGATTATGATCGCTCAGTGTCAAAATTTATCCAGTTTTATACTGTAACGGCCTTAGGGTGTTTTTGTGTAATTTCGATAGGAGCGAAGTCAGGTTTTGCAAGAAGTCTGACTGTGTGTGTGTGTGAAAAGTTGAAGACTTCGTCCACGACCGGCACGTTTCCTTCCAAGAGTGAGTTGATTGGGTTAGACAAATCAAATTCTAGTAAGACTTAAATATTATGCTAATCATAAACTAAATAAAATAATAATAACAACAAGATGAAAACAGAATGTAAACAAGAGAAAAATTGAAAAGGTGGAAACGTTTTTGAAGAGAATGACTTAACGAAAGTGAGAACCACTGACCACCGTGAAGTGTACACAAAGTGTAGAGCCACTATTATCAAATCCATCTCCTTCGTGCATGGATCGGGAATTGGATTGAGCACACGGGAGGTGGAGGAATGGTAGAAACGGCCGAAAATCCATGCTCACCCAATTTGTCCTTTATAGCTTTGAACAGGGCTCCTTGTCAAGTTGAATTGTTACCCGACCGGATTGTTGATAGCTCCCCAGTGAGTGGTGTTTAGATGGTTTAGCCAAAAGACTATTTTCGCCAGTGTGTACCGTAAAATCGTATGTAAGCTTTAAGGTCGTGCAAAGTTTCTCACCCGGTGAATGAGACAAGTAAAAAAAAAAATTATTTATACCTAAAGGTTCACCTTGACTTTTCAGGTCTGTTAAAAATTTTTCTCTCTCTCTCTCTCCGGGAGAAATATTTCCTTATGCAGTAGTTTTACCTCATCAGAGATTTTTTCTCTGTCATGTCATGAAAGACTTTTTTTGTGTGTGTGTAACAAAATGGACACAACCTATGTTTTCTACCTAAAACAAGTAAAAATATTAATGATAGCTTGGAGAGTGTTAAGCAACTTTTGGTAAAAACCACAATTTTAAATTAGACTCGGAGGAAGTTTATATGACAAGGTTAAAACGGTTTTAGAGGTTGCCGGGAGAGCCGTGGACTTATCATTCCTCCTGCTGCTCTTCTACACCACTTTTGAAGTTGTCTTCACCGTCCAGCCTACTACCAAATATATGCAGAGACCATTAAGCAACGTCCTCTCTCGTTTTCCTTCACCGTTTTGTCCTAAATGATGCTCATCTCGGCGATTCTTATGTTTTAATTGTTAACGACCTTCACCGTTGCCCTTCATCATTTCCCGACTTGCTTCCCAGGTTTACCGAAGTAACAGTTTTCTTTCCTGCTGTTGGATGTCGCGTGAATCATTAAATCGCCAACCAATAGCCACGGCTCGGCCTTTAAGCTATTAATTTTGGAAAACGAACCTGATTCCCCACCCCGGAGGCTGTTAGTCCTCCCAGTTAGCCACACGGAAATATTTTTCGACTCGGTTTAACAATTAGCCGGGCAATCTGCCAAAAAAAAATTTTTGTTGTTGTTGTTGTTGTCGTACCTCGCTGTGAGTCTGCGTTTGTGTGAATGAATGGCTCCATTTTTTTTTGTGTTAAGTTTACAAATCTGCGTTTTATTTCCAAGTTGAAGATGATTCTATGTCATCATTCAAGTGGTCGGTCAATTGTAATTCCCTATTCTAAAAGGTACTTCAGAGAGAAGGAGATGAAGAGAGAAAAAGTCTTGAAAATCGTTTTAAAGATTTTTAAAAACTCACTTCGGCGTTAGCTAAGCATAAGCGGAGTGTTATAGTTAAATAAATGAATTTTTATTTTTGAATGGAAATGAAGTAACCATTTCAAGATGTATGACATGGTGTGGTGAACCCTGTCAGGGTTGCTCAAAATTTTTTTGGTGTGTTCATGAACTGGTGTCGAGAGGAGAATGTAAAGCTTCAACCAGTCAGAAATGATTTCGTTGAAGTATGCAAACTCTCCTCATAAATATGAGAGAATGTATATAAGTATATCTATGTATGTATATTCTATCTGTAAATAAAACCAATTTCGACCAAATATAATCAAAATCGGGAAATTAGTCCCGGTTATGCGTCTCTTATAAATAGTTACTTTATTATTGGTGTGCAATATTTTTGAAATGATCTCCTGATTGAACTGTGCAATATTTTTGAAATGAGCTCCTGATTGAAGTGTGTGTATTTTTGAAATGAATCCTGATTGAAGTGTGCAATACTTTTGAAATGAATTCCTGATTGAAGTGTGCAATATTTTTGAAATGAATCCTGATTGAAGTGTGCAATATTTTTGAAATGAATTCCTGATTGAAGTGTGCATTACTTTTGAAATGAACTGATTGTGTGCAATATTTTTGAAATGAGCTCCTGATTGAAGTGTGCAATATTTTTGAAATGAGCTCCTGATTGAAGTGTGCAATATTTTGAAATGAATTCCTGATTGCAGTGTGCATTATTTTTGAAATGAATTCCCGATTGAAGTGTGCATTATTTTTGAAATGAGCTCCTGATTGAAGTGTGCATTATTTTTGAAATTGGTGACAAAAGAACCTTATGATAAAGAGGACACACATTGAAATGTCAAGCAAGAAAATATAAATAAATAAGAATTAGGATTGATTAATAAATAATTATCACGTGACACGATTCAAATCTAGACGAGGAGATAGAAGGATAGTGTTTCTGTCTTGATGTCAGCTATCGATTATGAGAGTTAGGTTGAAATCGGTTCGTGTGATTCTATTTTTCAAACCCAAAATCGGATGAAGATCACGTGACCCAAGAATTTGTTATTGAAATGTGATGCTGTTCAAGAAATCTGGGCATCGGAACTTGAGGTTTAGCTGGGTTTAATTGGGAGGTTGGATTTGACAGAGAGTACCGGTGGTATTGGGGAAGAGTAGAGTCGGTTGTATATGTTTTGGAGAGGACAGTCTGAGACAGTCTTGAATGGTTGGAGTTGGTCCAGGAAAGATGGTCGTGGAGGAATTTGCTGTTGACAAGGGATAGGGAGTGCTGGGCAAGGTTGAGGTGGTCTCAGGGAAACACTCTCTTCCCTGCTAAAGAAACCAAAAACATTCAAATGAGTTCAAATAATGACTGACTACAAAATTCCACATATCAATGTGAAAGGAAAGGTAACACCGTTAAAAGAGAGGTTAGAGATGAGTTCACATACGTGAGGTAGCAACATTTCATTCGGATACGTTGTCCAAACAAGTGGGCATTCCGGGAAAAACGTCTAATCCACTTCGGTCGGTATGGAACCCGATGGGCCCCCTCAAATCCTCTGTTTCTTATAAATTTCTTCCGAGGACCGTTTTCCCTTGGATAGGCCCGCGCAATAATTCAACAAGAAAGCCGCTTCTTGACCTCCTCGCAGTTCAACTTATCTGTCTTGGTTTTTCGGACATGTCATAAACTCCCAGCATCCTTTCGAATTTGAGTCTCTCACCTTGGCGCATGCTATGATTTACTCAACCGGTTGGGGGAAAACCTTGAAAAATTTTTCTCTTCTCTCTTTTAATAGATAATTTTTATCTGAACAGGCCTTGGAGTAATTTACGAAGCCGGTGGTTCGGTTTATGTCTGCTTTTTGAATTATTTCGCAGTGACGCGTGATAAATTAAAAAATGGTATTTTGCCTCGATGAAGGCACCTGAATTAACGAAAAAAAAAAGGAAAATGGCCTCCGGTGTTAGGTATGTAAAAGTGGAAGTAGGTTGTGGTGGCTGGCTGACGCACGTTTCGCATACAGTAAAAGGGTACTGATCTCCCTGTATCCTTAGTGACTCTTAATGGAATATTCTTCGCATGATAGTGACCTGTCAGGTCAGTAGTTATTATTGGTAACATTGTTCGTTCGGTTGGTATCGCCTATTGCGAAAAACATGACAACCTGTACGTTTCATGCCTTGTTTCGGTTTATCGCCGTTTCTTTATTTTTAATTGCCTTGATCCAGTACCGTTTTTCACAATTTAATTTTTAAAACGATGTTTGTGTCCGCTTGGAACCATAACTGATTACGGCCCTGTTGAGTCTAATTTTCAGGTTTGAAGTGAGTGAAATACTGAAAAATAAATAAATGAAAGTTGTAATACAGAGAGAGCGTCCTCATACAGATCAGCCTGTCAAATTTTTTTTACTGAAATTTAAATTTTATGTTAGATCGAAGACGGGGATTCTGTTCATGAAATTAACTCAATAAATGTGCAATATTTATGAAATGAGCTCTCCACATTGTGATATATTGAGTTGAGCTGTAAAGAACAACGGTCCTTATTTCATTGATACCAACCTAACTATTGAAGACCACATTGTATATCACATATTGGTGTGCATTATTTATGAAATGAATTCCTGATTGAAGTGTGCATTATTTTGAAATAAATGCCTGATTGAAGTGTGCAATATTTTTGGAATGAGCTCCTGATTGGAGTGTGCAATACTTTTGAAATGAAATGATAATTGAAGTGTGCATTATTTATGAAATTAAATCTCGATTGAAGTGTGCAGTATTTTGAAATGAATTCTGATTGAAGTGTGCAATATTTTGAAATGAGCTCCTGATTGAAGTGTGATATTTTTGAAATG
The DNA here is from genome assembly GCA_016920875.1 of Columbicola columbae. NCBI lineage: Eukaryota > Metazoa > Arthropoda > Insecta > Psocodea > Philopteridae > Columbicola > Columbicola columbae. The sequence continues at coordinate 6,646,034 of JADMLL010000012.1, forward strand.
AGCTCCTGATTGAGTGTGCAATATTTTGAAATAAACTGATTGAAGTGTGCAATATTTTGGAATGACTCCGATTGTGCAATACTTTGAAATGTGATAATTGAAGTATTATTTTGAAATAAATCTGATTGAAGTGTGCAGTATTTTGAAATGAATTCTGATTGAAGTGTGCAATATTTTGAAATGAGCTCCTGATTGAAGTGTGCAATATTTTTGAAATGACTTCCTGATTGAAGTGTGCAATATTTTTGAAATGAGCTCCGGATTGAAGTGTGCAATACTTTTGAAATAAGCTCCTGGTTGGAGTGTGCATTATTTTTGAAATGAATCAAATGTTAACTTGGTAACAAAGGAAACTAGAGAAATAAATTTTTGGACCTAAACGAAAAATTTTTTTATTTAAATTTAATTCTAGGAGCCAACAGTATAAACAAGAGGATGGATTCTGTTGAAAAATTCGCATGTGTGCAGTATTTATGAGATGATTTCTGTCTATATACGTGCATTATTTCTGAAATAACTTTCAGTATCCACTATCAGGAGGAGTGACGTCACTTATCATCCTGACGGTGGAATTAATAACAGGACACCGATTAGTGAATAGAAGTTCACGTGCTGGGAATGAGAACAGGGTGGTGTGTTCCGCCATTTGTGTTACTGTACAAAAGTCAAATAGGTTTTGTTACCTGCATTAAGAAGAAGCAAGCACACATCCTTTGGAAATGTGATATGTTGAGAGTAAAAACAACTTCCGGTTTGAGGGTTGAAGCAATGATACATTTCAAAAAGGCTCGGGAGGGTGAGTTAGCCTAACAGTGTTAATGAGAACGTTTGCAAAAGAAACAGAAACAGAGCGTGAACGTAAACACTTCCTTTTGGGGTCGAGCCATCTTATTTTTCTTCCTTTCCTTTGAAACTGATGGAAACCTTCCACCCTGCCGGTTTCTGACTTAGCTAATTGCTTGACGATAACACGTGGCGGTGTTTTCATCCCCTCCGTATACATCCCATCCATTAGCCGAAGGGATGGATTTCGCCGGTTTAATTTGTATGACGAGTCATCAAGTCATTCGAGTTGATTACATGTTATACAGTATACTGTTTAATCTCAAACGATCTTAATATGCATATTGCCTAGCCAATTCCCAGTTTAACTGATTTGTTTTGTGGCGTTCGCCACATTCCTAATTCCGGAATGGGTACATGAAATGCCGAATAAAGCAATTCATTCAGTCCCGAGCCCGCACCGTCAGATTCTTGCATTTTCCAATTTGATTCTAAATTATAGTTATAATAATATTTATATATATCAATATACATATACGTTCGGAATTAGTGTTGTCCATCATTCGTTCATCTACAACGACACAACCTGGTTCCGACAGTTTCATTTAAGTGCGGTATCGAGAGTTCTCCTTCATTAGCGTGTTAAGAGCTGATGTACGACAGTAACGGGCTTTCGTCGAAATTATTCTTCTCTCATTTCCTGTCTTATGTCATTCATAACTTGATTCATTTCAAAAATAATGCACACTTCAATCCGGAGCTCATTTCAAAAGTATTGCACACTCCAATCAGGAGCTCATTTCAATTCATAAATACTTCAATCAGGAATTCATTTCACAAAAGAATTTGTTTCGTGAAGAACAACACGAAGAGCACTTCGGTGAAGGGTAAATTTCATAAATAATGCACAGGGAGAATTTGTTTGAGTACCATCGGAATTTTGAGGATTCTAACGACAATCCGTCTCTCACATTCCAGAACGAATATGTTCATGTGATACAACAAGTCACAAAAACACTTGTGTAAAGGCTTCATTCCAAAAATAATGCACACTAGATTCTTCTAGAAAGCGTGTCTTCTGCTAATTCTTCTGATTTAAACTTAAATAAAAACTTTGTCAGATTGCTTTAAGGTATGATGGCATCCTCACACATAGTGAATTCATTTCAAAAGTATTGCACACTATTGTATTCACAGATAATTCAATTCTTGGCGAAAACTTCAGTCTACGAATATCGCATCAATAGAAACGTTGCTGTTGCTACAGCCATGACTAAAAGCTTGTTTTAGAAGTGTGCATTAATTATGGAATGAAAACCTTTATTTTGTTTACACGTGTACATAGTTCCCAAAAACGAATCGAGTCCTCTTGTCCAAAATCGAGAAGCAGTACGACAGGAATGGGTGAGAGAGAGAGAGAGAGGTAGAAAGAAACAGGAAACCGGAAGTATAAGCTTAAAATATAAGCTACGAACAAAAAGGAAAGAAACGAAACTGTTTAATTGATTTCAATTAATATTTTAGCTCGACACCAGACATTCCCCACTCCCAACCACCACCTCCTCGACCTTTGATTCATTAACAAAGAAACTAATTAGGAAACCTGAGACTAGCACTACTACTACTACTAAAAAAAAAGACTTATGTCAGGGAAAGTAAACATTTTAAAAGTTTAAAAGAATCGATTTAACCAAAAAGGGCGGGTTTCCGTTTCCTATCTATTGTTTTCATTAACTAATATCTATTAAAATGGCGCCCGATTAATTATTTTTAAATAATTTAAAGCTCGCGTGTTTTATGACAAATCAAGGCAACGCACCCATTCCCTTCGGGCCCCGATTTCGTTTCGTTTTGGTTTGTTTTGTGTCTGTCTGTCTGTTTTGTTGACTGCCTAGAAACCTGGATGGATTTCATTGTGAAACGTTGAAGCATATTTCACGACTGACTCAGTTTTGATTTGTTGCTTTTTAAATAAGGACCAGCTTCCACCCCCTCCCCGAACCTTCCTCTCCTAGTCGTCTGCTTTCTCTCATGGCACTGATGATGAGATCCTTTCTGACGAGAACGCATCACAGAGAGCGGATAACATGGAAATAAATTTGAACGTAGTTGAGAGGAAAACTGGATTCCAATTGAAGTTATCGGAGGAATAGATGAAATTTCATCTACTACCCCCTTCCCCATCTACCACCTCCCTTCATCTCACTTAAGGTTTATAAATAGGCATTCAGGCTGTGGGACTATGGTTTGTGGTCTTCTTGACTCGCGTAAACTCCTTGCGAATAGATTTTCTTAAGAATTTAATCGCGTCTCATTACTTCAATACACTCTCAACGCATAGATACATTCGGGTCTCGTTTTATGCGAATTCAAAACAGTGCGATTCCATCAGAATCCTTGTTTGTTTCAAAATCTTAAAACGTTAAACGCTACTGTCATCTAAAAAGGAGTCAAATTCAAACCTGAATTTAAGATGACATGCGATTTCATTACAATAATATCAGTAAGCGCTTCATCTTATAAATTTTTTTCTTTGTTTTTAGTTTCGTTGCAATGTGCAATTGCGTGTGCAATATTTTTGAAAAGTAAATCGTTGTAGAAGTGTGCATTAGTATCGAAATCAAGTTTGGCTAAAGGTGTGTGCAATATTTATGAAATGAATTGGCGATTGAACTGTGCAATACTTTTGAAATGAATTTCTGATCTAAGTGTCCAATATTTTTGGAATGAATTCCTGACTGAAGTGTGCAGTATTTTTGAAATGAGATACTCATTGAAGTGTGCAATATTTACGAAATGAATTTCTGATGGAAGTGTGCAATATTTTTGAAATGAATTCCCGATTGAAGTGTGCATTACTTTTGAAATGATTTTCTGATCTAAGTGTGCAATATTTTTGAAATGAGCTCCTGATTAGAGTGTGCAATACTTTGGAATGAATTCCCGATTGTAGTGTGCAATATTCTTAAAAGAAATTATCGTTAAAAGTGTGCATAACTTATGAAATTAACCCCTCGCAAAATCTCCAACAGTACTGAAACGAATTCTCTCTGAATGTGTGCAGTATTTATGAGAAAAGAAAAGGAATCAACACCAGGAGACCCGACTAAGTCATATGGTACTCTCAGACTATATATCTGACCTGATTTGATTTAGTATGTGTGGAGGAAAAGCTGTATTCATGCGACAGGTGGTTTTCGGGCTGGCGGTGGGAGGGATGGAGTGTTGGCAAGCAGAATGGAAACTGATTGCGCGTCGTCTGGTGTTATTCCGTGTGTCAGCTTGAAAGGAAACAAGTTAAATTATGTAAAAACCGAAACAATATAATCTACATGTGTATGTATTTCATATTGACATTGAAAGACGTCCACGTGACATGCCTAACATTTTCCTTTTCCGCTATATATAGCCGTTCGTAGACGTATAGTCCGGCTGGAAGGAATTTTCGGTTCAAAAACGGGTTCCGGGAGTCGTTTATAACGTTACCACGGTCTCGACACACGTTTTGAACGGGAAAGGAGAAGAAGGAGGATGGTGGCGGAGGAAGGAGGTGGGTGGTGGGAGGAGGGACAGGAGTTTTATCACCTGAGGCTGAATATTGTAGTCTGTCAATAGTTGGCTGACTCAGTGTTTGTTCTCGACTTGAAAATTGAGAAGTCTAATATTGAGAAGCCAGGTCTATGATATGTTTACTCTTACGGGGGTCATTCCCATCGGGTACCCTTCCATTCCTCACCATGTTTACCTTTCTAATGTCGCCGTGTGTTAAAAACTCTTCACTTTTGCCTTCGTGTCGTATCATGAATGAAATTTTTAATTAAAAGATGTGTTGTGGTGACGTAATGGGTTGAAAATTTTCGTTTCTGTGTCACTTTTACCCTGTATAAAAGCTCAGGCAGAAGAACGGGATGTATACAGTATATTTCCCTGCTAACTGTCACCAAGCGAGATACTAAGTAGTTGGTCTGGCTATATGTCTACTGAACAAACTTGTGTCTTAGCCCTGGGAGTTGGATAACGGATGCGACTGGAGGTACAGTCTATAGGAGCCTGAGGTACAGTCTTATGTTAAGCCAGAATTCTCTGAATTCTGGAACATAGTGTCTGACCACTAAGAAATGTTCATAGTGCACACAGCCACTCAGAATTCATTTCAAAAATAGTGCACTCAGCTAAGTAGACCCTATTTCAAAAATATTGCACACAGATACATAGAGTTCATTTCAAAAATATTGCACACAGCTACTCAGAATTCATTTCAAAAATACTGCACACAGCTACTCAGAATTCATTTCAAAAATATCAGATACATAGAGTTCATTTCAAAAATACTGCACACAGCTACTCAGAATTCATTTCAAAAATATTAAAATACACGGCTACTGTGTATTTCAAAATATGCACACAGATACATAGAGTTCATTTCAAAAATATTGCACATAGCTACTCAGAATTCATTTCAAAAATATTGCACAGCTACTAGAATTATTTCAAAAATATTGCACACAGATACATAGAGTTCATTTCAAAAATACTGCACACAGATACTCAGAATTCATTTCAAAATATTGCACATGGCTACTAGAATTCATTTCAAAAATATTGCACACAGCTACTCAGAATTCATTTCAAAATATTGCACACAGATACATAGGAGTTCATTTCATTGCACTAATTGCTACTAGAATTCATTTCAAAAATATTGCACACGCTACTCAGAATTCATTTCAAAAATATTGCACACAGATACATAGAGTTCATTTCAAAAATATTGCACACGGCTACTCAGAATTCATTTCAAAATAGATACATAGAGTTCATTTCAAAAATAGTACACACTTCAATCAGGAACTCATTTCATAAATATTGCACACTTCTATCGGGAATTCATTTCGTAAGTAACACACACCTTTAGTCAAACTTCATTGCAACATTAATAAACTTTTTTACAACGAATTTATTTCAAAAATAATGCACACTTATATGCAGAACTCATTTCATAAATATTGCACACTTATGTATTTTCACCAACAAATCCTCCTCTTGTTTTACTGTCAGATTTAGATTCAAAATTAAATTGAAAATGTGTCAGATTCCTGTCAGCTATGACAACATCTCACTTTATTTTATGAAAAATAAATGCACACATAGTGAACTCATTTCAAAAGTATTGCACAGTATGACGAAGAAATTATTTCATAAATAAATTCCATCTTTGTAAAGACTTCATCTCATGAACGGTTGTATCGATGGGTGATATGAGAAACGATATGGTTTTCTGGCACTTAGACTGGTCGGCTTAGTCAATTTGCAGAATGACTGACTCTTGGAACAAGCTGTGTGAAATTCTTCTGCGATTTCGTTTGCAAATTTTTCTTCGCTTTTTGTCTGAAGTGACTCATAACGACTTCCTGCTCTCCTTCGACACGAGAATGAACGTTTCCCTCACGACTCCTCTAAATCTTTGATTTATGGCGTTATTCTGAGCCGATTCGGCGTTTTACGAAAATGACTGGGTCGAGATAAGAAACGGAAATGGAGAACCCCTGAGATACAGCGACGGTCATTTATCATTTCCCAACTTTTTCTTTTGTTTTTCTTCTTATTCGAGACACGACAGGTTCGATGGAAAGATCGTTGCTGTCTTGGTCTTCTGAAAAGGTCATAAGTGCCATTTTCGAAATTTCCTTCCCTCTGCTGTTCAAATCCCAAATTTGGGTTGGAATTTTGATTTGTCTTTGTACATATTTCCTGTCTATCATCCCATCTCTTCAATTGTCTTCGATTATTGATTGTATTGTGTTTAGTCACGTGACTCTGTTTTCTTTTTCTTGGCTCTTTCACCCATTTCATAAATATTGCACACTTTGCAGTAAGAACATTTCAATCGGGAATTCGTTTCAAAAATATTGCACGCTTTCATCGGTAATTCATTTCATAAATAATGCACACTTCAATCAGGTTTCTATTTCAATATTACTTATATGCAGAACTCATTTCAAAATATTGCACACTTCAGTCAGAATCTCATTTCAAAAATACTGCACACTTCAGTCAGGATCTCATTTCAAAATACTGCACACTTAAATCGGGAATTCATTTCAAAAGTAATGCACCCTTCTACAACTAATCTATTTCAAAAATATTGCACACTTTAATGTGGAATTCATTTCATAAATATTGCACACTTGGATCAAGAATTCATTTCAAATATTTTACCAGTCAGAGTCATTTCAAAAATATTGTACACTTAGACCAGAAATTCATTTCAAAAGTAATGCACACTTTACTCAAGAATTCCTCCCAGAAATATTGCACACTTCAATCAGAAATTCATTTTACAAATCTTGCACACTTTTAGTTAAATTTTTTTTACCAACTGTTTCCCTTGCTTTCGCCTCTATTTCAAAACTCCTGCACACTTCTTATTGAATTCATGCCTCCAATAACCCCCACCGACACGCATTTTACTAATATCAGATACCAGCAACTCGACCAAAGATGGATACACAAAATGAAGAACAACACTGAGTCAGAGGAAAAAGGAAAATTCCAGAACACGTCCATGTTGTTACATTTGATTAGGCGATACATCAAACCAAATCAGGGGTGGGAAAAATTTTTTTAAATTTTCAACATGACAACCCTGGACAGAAAGGAATGCTGGCTGTCACCACATTTGACATAAGAGACAATTAATGACATCATCATCATCATCATCATCATCATTATTATTAAAGTTTGCATCGTAGGGAATTGCAGAACAAGTTGAGACAGGTCTTCATACTGTATATTTGCCGACATATTCCTCGCTAGGCCTCCATGTAATTCTCAACAGTAACAAGATTAGGTTAGGTTTGATCGATTAAGCTCTCCCGTTTTTGTTGTCTCCTTTTCCGGTCATATTGATTATCTGATGTCAAGTCTTTGTCTTCTGCTTTTTCCTCTACCCTCCTCTCCGTCTTCTAAAAGACAAATTCCAAAGGTGTAAGAACCAAAATAAATTACAGTCATCATTAAAACGATTTTGAAAACGTGAGGTGACATCAAATCAAGTCGTAAACGAAACCTTTATCTCGTGGTAATGGACCCCCAACAGCCTCCTTCAAATCCTCTTCGTCCTACTACCCCCCGTGCCTCTCTCTGTCCGGAATTTGTTTCTTCTAAATTGGCACTCAACAAAGGTTTTAGGGTTTATGGGTTGTCCTCTGAACACATTTCTGGAATCTGTCGCTGTCAGCTTCTCTCCGACAGGTCCTTTGTAGTGACACTACAACTATCCGTCTCAGTTCTTGGAAAAGCCAACAATTTGGTATCGTCCTTAATTTTTGAAATTCTGTAGAAATCCAAACTGTACATTTCCGTGTTCAAAGTGTGCAGTATTTATGAAACATAGATTTTCTGATTGGCGTTATTCTATTCCAACTCCTATTCTATAAACTCGTCTTCTGTTTGAGCTCTCGAACTGAAAATCTCTCGAGGGCAAAGATGAAATTTGATGCGCGGAAGGAAACTACTTGAGATGCCACCAGTGGGAAACCTCCCCCGCGCCCCTTTCAAAAGAAAACACTTTCGAACAAAAACGGTTGAAAGTGTTATTCTAACCCAAACAGACAAAACCCCAACAAGGTTTTAGTGTAGAGAGAGAGAAAAATGGAGTGGCCCACCCATGAGTCAAAAGGGCCCGGGGGTCACAATAAAAATTAGACGGTCAACACGAATTGTTTTAATAGGCCAGTTTGGTAACCATGGAAACGAGGAAATTTCTATTTGTCAGCTTCCCCCTTAAAACGAATTCGAGGTACTCGAGTGAACCTGGACGCGGAGGTTATTGTTTAAAGGAATCTGCATTGTGACTACCACAACGTGAACATTTGAAGGGCTCTCCATTCGAGGTTATCCACATTCTTCCAACGCTTGGAATGGCTTTCCTTGTTTCTCTTTTTTTGTTCTTCATTCCATTTTTCTCAGGTACGTCGTCCATATTGAAACCGATCATCTATCCGCATTTCCCGTTTCAACATATTTGTAATTCCTTTCACTTTCTACCCCCTCCCATGCATCATCTTCATTGTCAGCAATCAATCAGGCAGATTCAGTTAGTCAAATTCCATTCCAAATTCCACACGAAATATAAGAAGGCCCCTAATTTCATAATAATTACACGAGTAAATAAATCATCTTATAATTTGTGAACTTGAAATGTTAACAAACTGACGCGAGGAAGTCAGTTGTTCAATTAAAAATAATTAATAACTATGAGTGTGCATTATTTATGAAATTAATTTTTCATATAATCGTGAGGAATAAATAAATAAATAAGTTTCAATGCCGAGAGACCTGTTACTGACTATAAATAATTAAATAAATGTACATAACAATTGAAACAAATAGGAGAACAGTGCCAGGAAATTAAATGTAGTGATGGGTAGGATTGTTAGGTTAATAATAATATTAGTATCGATACTGATATTGATATTGAGCTTTTTATACGAATTTTTCTATATGTTTTTGATTACACAACTGTGTGCAATATTTTTGAAATAGGGTCTACTTAGCTGAGTGCAGTATTTTTGAAATGAATT
>JADMLL010000012.1:6655501-6692347 GCA_016920875.1 Columbicola columbae
CACTCTTTAAACATCTTATTTCATAATTAATGCACACTTTGTGGGGAATTCGTTTCATAACTACTGCACATTTTTGGAATATAATCCTTTCAGAAATAACGCACAGTTTAGTGACGAATTTTTTTCATAATTGATGCACATTTTTGGAGTCATTTCATTTCATAACTATTGCACACTTCTGATACACATATCATTTCATAATTTATGCACACATTCGTGGCTAATTCATTTTATAAATGTTGCATGGTTTTGTTGCGAATCTATTTCATAAATAATGCACAGTTTTGTAGGTAATTTTTCATAAATATTGCACAAATTCGGAGTGAATTTATATGACAAATATTGCACACTTGCGATAAACACCTTCTTTCATAATTAATGCACACTATCGTGACAAATTCGTCTCATACATATCACACATTTTGGGATTAATTCATGTCAAAATTAAGGCACACTTTTGTGGCATATTCGTTTCATAAATACTGCACACTTCAGGGGGTGAATTTAGTTTAAAAATAATGTGCTCTTTGATATATATAACTTCTTTCTTAAATATTGCACAGTTTTATAATGAATTAATTTCTAAAGTTATGCAATACCCTGAAGTTATGTATAACACCCTGACATCTTTTTACGTGTCATGTTTAGAGCCTTAGACAATTAATACCTTATTAACTCTACCTCAGTGTTGTTATGTATTTTTTTTAATGCGATTCTCAGCTTAATAAACCCGATTCATCGCATAAAACAAAACCCGAGAGTACTTATACTGTAAATTGCCTTTTATCATAAAATGCGAATATTCATTGCGGGTCGTTAAAATGACGTCACGAAGCATCATTTGGGAGTCTGTGCATCAAGGCACGTCGGCCGATTCTCTCTGGAAACTAATTTAAGGTTTCGGTTATGCGTTTGGCTTCTTGACACTCGTAACGACCACTTGGAAGAGAACCATTTCGAGTATGACCTGCTCCGTTGGAGAAACTTATTAATTAAGTACTTAAAGTGAGATAATCAGATTTTATGTTTCTTCGACTCGCGAACCTTTTAATTTTCAATAAAAATTTCAGGTCGTTATGATGAATTAGGAGTAATAAAATGGCCGTCGGAAAGCTTTTGTGAAAGTGATTGAATTCGAGCGTGCTTTCCAGCTGGCGTTGCTAACTGGAATCCCTTTCTGCCGTGCCTGACTCAAGTTGTGTGGTGTATTTCCGGTTTTGGTTCTTCCTCCGAATTTCACGGCTCGTTTTTGGTTCTTGAGCGGTCATAAATCAGTCTTCCATTATCTCTCTCTTCCTCACCCATAATTTATTAAAATAAAACGGACACGAAAACACTTCCAAACGGAAGTTCACCTTCACTTCGGCTTTCCGGCTAATTTGTACCTTATTCTCGAGGAAGGGGTCAATTGGCGTACCGACTTCACTCACACATCCAATTAGTGTGTGGTGGCCACCAATCAAAAAATGGTGTGAAACTGGTAAAGGACCTTTTAACCTCCTCCTTGTCCTCTCTCTCTCTCTCCTTCCTTCCCTCCCTCAACATTTATTATAGTAATTTAGTATCGGGAATTTCATTTTCACTCGTTTTAGTGTTCACGTCGGAATGCCCTCTCCTCTCTCCTCCTCCTCCTCACTACCTCCTTTCGATTACTCGAATCCCAACTTCGTGATTTGATTTTATGTTATTTATTAAAAATGGTTTATTAATTAATAAGTTATGATTGATTTCATAATAGCACGGTCTCTGACAATGGTCTTTTACCTCCCAGTTTGTCCGTATGTGGGTGGATGGGGAGGAGAAGGGGAGGATTTAATGATCCCATCATTAAATCGTTCCGACTAATAATTATTGCAACTCCTTCTGCCCCTCGCCATAACCACCCTCCCCCCGGGATCCAGACGTTTATTTTATTAATATATAGTATAATTTTGAGTGTGACGCCATTTTATTAATCCGCCAATCAATTCAAATTTTCGATTCAAGTCCCTGAATTCGTTTGAGTGGTCTCCAGGTTCAGGTACTGTTGTATGAATGGACTGAATTGATATTGTTACAGTATTCGATATCTATAGAAGTAGGTATATATATCAAAGTGTGCAGTATTTATGAAACAAATTCCCTACAAAGATGTGCATTATTTATGAAATGAAGTCGTCCCAAAATATTTGTGAAATGAAATCGTCACGAATTTGTGCAATATTTATGAAATGAAATGTCTACGAAAGTGCTCAATATTTATCAGATGAGTTCCCCTAAATGTGTGCAATAAGATGAATTCACCACGAAGGTGTGCAATATTTTTGAAATGAAATCGCCACTTTAGTGTGCAATATTTATGAAATGTATTCACCCTCAAGTTGTGCGTTATTTAGGAACGAATTCGTCACAAAACTGTGCAATATTTATGAAATTAATTCCATACGAAAATCTAAATATGTATGAAATGAATTATCCGCAAAAGTGTGCAATATTTATGAAAGGAATATCCACGAAAGTGCGCAATATTTATCAGATGAGCTCCTCGTGAGTGCGTGCAATATATATGAAATGAGGTACCTAAGAAAGTGTGCGGAATTTTTGAAATGAGAAGTGAGTGAAAATGTGCCGTATTCTTGTGATGGTATTCCATCGAATGCGTGCAGTATTTATGAAATGAGGAATCTAAGAAAGTGTGCAATATTTATGAAATGAAATGTCCACGAAAGTGCGCAATATTTATCAGATGAGCTCCTCTCGAGTGCGTGCAATATTTATCAGATGAATTCGCCACAAAAGTGTGCAATATTTTTGAAACGAATTTACCATGAAAGTGTGAGATGTTTATGAAATGAAGTTCCTACGAAAGTGTGCAATATTTATGAATTGAATTCGTCACAAAATTGTGCTATATTTATGAAATGAAATCTCCACGAAGATGTGCAATATTTATCTAATGGATTTCCCTCAAAAGTGCGCAATACTTTTGAAATGGACTTAGCCAAAAGATGTGCATTATTTATGAAACGAATTCGTCAAAAAAACTGTGCAATATTTTTGAAAAATTCGCCGCCCAAGTGTGCAATATTTGTGAAACGAATTCATCATAAAAATTTGCGGTATTTATCAAATGAAATCCTAGAGACGGACTTCAATGTTAATAAAATTCGATGTTTGTGGAAGAAATTCTTCCTGCGACTGTGCATTATTTATGAGATGAGATCTAAGTGTGAGATTTATTTATGAAATGAGACCTTCGCCAAATTTTTTATTATTCTGGAAACAAATTCACCGTGAAAGCTAGGACGCACTCAAAACCTATTTTCGAAGGTGATTTCCTCCAAATAAGTTCAACTTTTGGGTTTCCATGACTATGGTTCCACTTTTTTTCGGGCCTAATTATGCATAAATTATGTTGAAATGACTTAAACATGGTTTTAATTTGAATTATGAGACTCAGTTTGAAAATGACGCCACAGATGAAATGAGTGTATCCGATGGGCAAAATCCTTCGGTGCCCTTCCCTTCCCTTTTAAAATGTCCTTAAAAGCCCTTCACGGCTGATTAAAAGACCGAATCACACGAGATGATCTAATTCTGTCATCATGGAGCACAGTCATCTCCCTTGACGAGTGGGAGTCAGGTACATGAGTGATTGCAGCATCCATTAACCTTTTGCACTACTAACGTGGCGATGGAAATGTTTGTGTCGGTCACTCGTGAGGATGTTGGTTTCTTTGGAATTTGTCGAAATCCAGTCTAATGCAAGTTCCAACATGATTGCCTGGACTTTGAGTGTTTTTGTGTGTTGTACTAACACTCCCAACAGACACCCTGCTAATGAGACAAGGAGTGTTAATCCTGGAATCACGAACAGAATCAGAAATGTTACTCGAAACATAAGTAAGTTAATCCGGTCTATAATCTTTATGTACATAATGTTTGAATATATTATGTATATTCCACACCTGATTGGTGAATTCATTTCAAAAAAGGCGCACAATGAAAGGAAGAGTTTATTTCAAAAGTAATGCACACTAATATGAAGAATTCATTTCAAAAGTCTAGCGTACTCATAGCAAGGATTCATTCCAAAATAAATGCACACCAACAGAAAGGATTAATTTCAAAAGTAATGCACACTCTTAACAAGAGTTCATTTCAAAAGTATTGCACACTTAAAGAAAGGATACATTCCAAAACTAATGCACACTTACAAGAATTCATTTCAAAAGTAATGCACACTAACAGAAAATTCATTTCAAAGTATAGTAATCAGCAAGGATTCATTCAAAATAACACGAAAGAATTCATTTCAAAAGTAATGCACACTACTTTCAGTTCAAATTAATGCATACAAAGTCATTAGCAAGAAAGGATCATTTCAAAAGTAATGCACACTTACAGCGAGAATTCAATTCAAAAGTAATGCACAGTCATAGCAAGAGTTCATTTCCAAAATATTGCACACTCACTGTAAGGATTCATTTCAAAATTAATGCACTACTAAGACATTTCAAAAGTAATGCACTTACAGTTCAATTCAAATGTAATGCACATTCATAGCAAGAATTCATTTCAAAAATATTGCACACTAACACGAAGATTTTATTTCAAAAGTACTGCACACTTACAGGAAGAACACATTCCAAAAGTAATGCACACTCACTGCAAGGATTCATTCCAAAAGTAATGCACACAAACATACCGAATTTATGTAACAGTCAAAGTCAGAATTCGACCAAACAGGGCAGTAGTAGCTGGCTGAATCGGAAAATGACCAATATCGCCGTACATTGACTGACCGAAGTCCAGTCTTTTCAGAGGCAAACCAGTTTCTTATATAGCGCACTCTTATAAGAGAATTTAGTTTCATAAATAATGCACACTTGCTTGAATAATACTTTTCAAAAGTAATGCACATACGTTGACAACAAAATAACGATTTATACGGAATGCGATTTTTCATAAGTAATGCACACTTTTGAGAATGTAAAATATTTGATATATCAGACATTGGATCACATACATCTGCCTAATGACCAAAATGCTTAGCCAGTCATGAAATCGGTCAAACTTCTGGTTTTGACCGTAATATATACATTTATAAATATATACATATACTATAAATTATAACTAAAAATTTTGAATCAACTCAACTAAATTTATAAAGACAGTCGTCTGTCTCGCAGTGCCTTTGTTCAGTATAAAATCGAAATTCCGTCTATAGTCAGAGACACCAAGACTATACGAGGATTAATTTATACTATCGTATACCGGAAACGGATATCCAAATAATTATAAATCCTATTAAAATATACATAGTTTTTATTTTCGAACATTTTTACAGATCAATGGTCGTTCGAACATAAAAAAATTATTTTCCAGTCTTCTAGAAACAAAATTTTCAACATTTAAACAAATTTCAGGCACCAAATTCGGAAATGATGACAGAATACAAGAGAAAACATTAGTCGATACTTAAAAATTAACTAGAACATAAACTGTTTCCGGTTTGTCATGTTGCAAGGTGATTGTCTTGCACTGAACGAAGCCTTTTCTGGATTCGAAATTTTTGAAAACAGAAGAAAGATGACGTAATCCGATTAGCCTAATTGAATGCAACAGCTTTGAGCTTCTTCCTTGGCGCACATGAGGTGTTAAACTCTCCCTCGAGAACTTCGAATGTAACACCTTTGGTGATGAATTACTTCTGGAGGTCCTTAAATCGAACCTGAAATAAAAAGAAAATCGTGACTGAAACCTTGAAACTGTTGTGTCTGTACTAGCTACGAGGTGGTAGTCGTTTCAAAAGTGGTGCACAGTTTTAGAAAGATTTCAATTCAAAAATAATGCACACTAATGGCGAGGATTTAATTCAAAAGTACTGCACACCCACAAGGATGTCATGTTCTAAGTTCAACAGCAACAGATTTATTTCATAAATATTGCACACTCGTAGGGAGGGGATTTTGATTTCACTAATTATTCATCGGAATCCTTTCAAAAATAATGCACAATTTCGGGAGGATTTCATTTCAAAACTAACCTAACACACAAATACATGCTTATTTCAAAAGTGGTGCACAGTTTTAGAAAGGTCTCAATTCAAAAATAATGCACACTAATGACAAGGATTCAGTTCAAATGTACTGCACACTCACAAGGATGCCATGAACTCAACCGCATCGGATTTATTTCATAAATATTGCACACTCTTAGGGGATTTTGATTTCACTAATTATTCATCGGGAATCCCTTTCAAAAATAATGCACAACTTTGGGAGGATTTCATTTCAAAAGTGGTGCACATTTTCCTCAAAAATTAGTTTCTTAAGTACTGCACATCTACAAAGATGGTCATGTTCGAAAGTGACCCAAAATCTCTAGGAGGGATTCATTTCATAAATATTGCACACTCTTAGGAGGATTTGATTTAAAAAATGATTCGAGTCTTTGGAATTGTTTTCAAAACTAACCTAACGTGAAGGTATAATGCGTTTCATAAGTATTGCACACATTTTTGCGAAATTCAGATACCAAATATTTGGCGCTGTTTTAGGAGGATTTGGTTTCATAAATAATGCACACTCTCAAGGGAAATTTCTTTCAAAAGGTAGTGAATGGATGGACACTAAAAGGTAGAGTGGTGCATTCCGCACGTATTTAGGGAAGACCTCATTTCATAAATATTGCACACTTAAGAAAATTTTGATTTCACATATAATTCAAGTTTTTAGGATTCATTTCAAAACTCACCTAACGAGAGGGTAAAATACGTTTCAAAAGTATTGCACACCTTTTTTACGGAATTCAATTATCGATTATTTTGCCTTATATTTGAGCGATTTCCTTTCATAAATAATGCACACTTCTACGGGGAAATTTCTTTTAAAAGTAGTGAGTGTACACCACCATTTCGCGTGCAGTTAGTGAAGAACTTATTTCATAAATATCGCACACTCTTAGGAGGATTTGATTTCACAAATATTTCAGGATTCCTTTCAAAAGTAGTGCACAATATCGGAGGACTTCATTTCAAAATTGACAGTCATAATTCATTTCATAAATACTGCACATTTCTTTTGCGAAATTCATTTACTCAAAATTTTGCCTGTTTTTAGGTGGTCTTGGTTTCATAAATAATGCACACTCTCATGGGAAATTTCTTTCAGAAAGGTAGTGGATGTACACTTCCATATTGTATACAGTTGGTGAAGAACTCATTTCATAAATATTGCACACTTTTAGGGAGAATTTCTTTCAAAATTAATGCACAATCTCGGGAGGATTCATTTCAAAACTAACCCAACAACTGATATGATTCATTTCATAATTAATGCACATCATTTAGCGAAATTCGTTGACTTAATATTTTAGAGGATTTCCTTTCATAAATAATGCACACTACCAAAAGAGATGGTGCGTTTCGCAGGTAGTTAGTGAAGAACTCACTTCATAAATATTGCACAATCTTTAAGAGGATTTGATTCCGCAAATAATTTACGTTTTCTTGAGGATCCTTTCTTTCAAAAGTAATGCACAATCTCGGGAGGATTTCATTTCATAAATAATGCACACCCTCGTGCAAAATTCAAAAGGTAGTAAATTGACACCACATGAAAGATTGTATTTCGCAAGTAGTGAGTAGAAGAACTCATTTCATAAATAATGCACACCGAACAAAAGCACTTGGATCCGTTTTAATTTAAAACGGATGCAGACAATTTTTTTTATTGATTTATTATTAATAATTAATAAATAAATAAGTTGTTTTTAGAATCTTTGCGATAAGAATGATTCCCTCAAATGGACGATAAGTAGAAGAAGACAACAAAAATTTTTGACTATAAATAGATTAGTCGGAATGAGACTAGCGTAACGACCTTCTCAATCAACGCCCAGTTTTGTTTTTGTTTTTTTGCTGTCGCCCCCATTTCGCTGAAAACGACCTCAGTCAGAAGAAAATTTTTGTTTTTGTTATTTTTGACTTAACCGTGTCGAAGCTTATCAGATAGGACGCCAGTTGAACACAACAAAAATAGCGGGGGGACTGACCTTGACCAGGTGTAAGGTCCGAGGATGGACTTTCTCCTACAACAGTAAAAAAAATTTTTTTTTCTTTTTTATCATTTGCAGGTCGTCGTGAAGCTCGTTTTTTTTCGGATGGACCTTGACCTCGTGATCTACGTGCACGGTTTGCCGGAAAGATAGAATCCTCCAAGAACTGATGTTTCTCATCTTCAACGTTGGAGGAATTTCCCCTGGATCGGTGAGTGTTTGTTTCACGTGAAAAGCTTAGGCTTAGAAGAAGAAGTGAAAATGATGGATGTGGGGTGATGGTGATGGAGGATGAGAACAACAGGAAGAAGAAGAATAGGTTCTTGATTAACATCCGAGTTGAGTGAGTCACGTGTTGAGTAGGAGGATGAATACACCCCGGGGAATCCCCCTCCTCCTCTCTGTTATTTTTCCGGAGAGGCCCCCTACAGCACCGAAATCTTGTACGAAAGCCTTTTCAAACCGTAGCCACGTTTCTTAGTCTCCTCACTGATTTAGTCACTCATTATGCAGGGAAAATTTGTTCTGCTGTGCATTATTTATGAAATGAATCCTTCATGAATTTGCACATACGCTTTCTGAACAAAAGTGTGCAATATTTATGAAATACAACATGTTTATGGGGGTGATTTATTTATCTTTTTACAAAATGGGGTCTTGTGTGTGCAATACTTTTGAAACGACTTTTGGCTGAGATTTAAAGACATAATTTCTGCGTTGAAGTGCGAATGGACTGATCAAAAGCCAAGTGTGCAATGTTTGTGACTAGAATTCAGCAAGGAACTGTTGAGGATTTTTAAAACGACTTCTCGGTTAAGTGTGCAATACTTATGAAACGAGATTTGCGATTGACCGAGGCTGTGGCTCTTAACGTTCAATCACTTCTACTGTTCAAAACACATCCGACCAATCACTATAAGATCGTGTCATCCGAGACTAAGCCTTTCTGGTCAGACAATTAGCGCCTGATTAAGCATAGTCAGACAAAGAGATAAAACCTTAGCGTTGTGCAATACTTTTGAAATGAATCAAGAAAGCATCTATCTACCTACTGGCAAGTCAAACTGACTCAATTTCGTTAAGCCGTAAAATCAAAATTCTAACAAAGCTGCAGGTACCAAAAGGAAATTCCGAGGTAAGGAACCAGAGGAAAGGCAACTCCAACAGCAACAGAACAACATAAATCAAATTTCACTCAACTTAAAAAGGATTTTGAGGCTAAATCACCATCATCAAAAGACCTCCTCTGTCACAAAAATCACAAAACAAAAAATGGACCAATAACAGAAGAGCACAACAACAACAACAGCGGCAACTAAATGAAGAATATACAGCAAAAAAACTGACAGCTTTTTCCTTAGAAACAAGACGAGAGTGTCATCATTTCCGTCTAGAATATCTTTCTACAAATAATCGAAGTAAGGAGTTTGTCATGTTACTCATGATTAGGGTTAGTACAAGGCTCAATGCAAAACGGGGTCAACCATCTAAAACACCGGTAATTTCTGGATTCGAAATTTTTAAATGTTTTCCCAAACGAAATGGAAAACAAAATTCCTTTTTGAATACGTCCGCTGTAGTGACGTATAATGTGTGACGATAAGTGAGAGCGTTGTTTCCTGTTGGTGGGAGAAAGGAAGGCAAAAAACTAAAAAGAAAAGAAGAAGAAATTGGGTTAGTCATCAAGAACCTAAAATGTAGGCGGTGTATTTGAAAGTGACAACTGGAATTTGTCAGC
Source organism: Columbicola columbae (assembly GCA_016920875.1). Lineage (NCBI taxonomy): Eukaryota > Metazoa > Arthropoda > Insecta > Psocodea > Philopteridae > Columbicola > Columbicola columbae. The sequence goes on from JADMLL010000012.1 coordinate 6,665,280, forward strand.
AGTCATGATTTAAAATGCTGTAGTCTTGAATGATGAATAAGAGGATAGTTGGAGGTGAGAGTATAGGTTGTATTATATTGGTTAAGGTAGGTTAGTATATGTTAGGGTCTCAACGCTGATGGAACAACATCAGAACGTTTAGGGGTTCTTAGTTCAGTCGAATCGTCCAGGTGTCAGTACTGAGATGAACTCAAATCGCGGGTTATGACAGACTAACAGTTAGCCTGTGCAAGAAGTAAAAAGATGCTCATCACCAGACCCTTCAAAAAGCTTTTGACAAAACCCTTAGGTAGCAGTTAAGAATAACACGACAAACCCGACAGAACCCTGAGACAACAGTCAGGAATAACACAACAAACCCGACAGAACCCTGAGACAGCAGTCAAGAATAACGCAACAAACCCGACAGAACCCTGAGACAGCAGTCAAGAATAACACGACAAACCCGACAGAACCCTGAGACAGAAGAATAACACGACAAACCCGACAGAACCCTGAGACAGCAGTCAAGAATAACACGACAAACCCGACAGAACTCTGAGACAACAGTCAAGAATAACACAACAAACCCGACAGAACCCTGAGACAGCAGTCAAGAATAACACGACAAACCCGACAGAACCCTGAGACAGCAGTCAAGAATAACACGACAAACCCGACAGAACTCTGAGACAACAGTCAAGAATAACACGACAAACCCGACAGAACTCTGAGACAGCAGTCAAGAATAACACGACAAACCCGACAGAACCCTGAGACAGCAGTCAAGAATAACACAACAAACCCGACAGAACCCTGAGACAGCAGTCAAGAATAACACGACAAACCCGACAGAACCAGACAGCAGTCAAGAATAACACAACAAACCCGACAGAACCCTGAGACAACAGTCAAGAATAACACGACAAACCCGACAGAACCCTGAGACAGCAGTCAAGAATAACACAACAAACCCGACAGAACTCACCCCCTCCTCTTCACTTCCCTAATCAACACCCAAGGGACGGAATCGACATTTCGCGTAAAAATAATTACAACAAGGAAGTAGCTGAAAAATTAGAGCGTGTTAGTTCATCCGACACACAACCAAATTCGATTTAGAGGTTATCATCATCACTAAAATCATAAAATTTCTATTTTTGGACGAAAGAAGAAGAGAAGAAGTGGGAGAGAGAGAGAGAGATGATCCCAACGTGACTGACAAATAAAAGGAGATGAGAGTTGGCCAGGGGATGGAAGAGGTTACCATTGACGCAGAGAAACAGTTACAGCCACGAGGTTGTTGCTGAGGTGATCGGGGATTTTCTTTTCATTTCCCTCCGTGCACTCCGGCCGGAAGCTTTAACAGTATTTCTTCGTAACTTTTTTTTTTCGCTGTAGTGTTATAGTTTTGTTTTCGAAACTTTATATTTAAAAGTGTTACTAACAAGTGTTACGACTTGGATTAGAATCTCACCAACCAGAACAGAAAGTATTTTAGTCGGGATACCTTCCCAATCAGCACAGGTTCGTTACATTTAACTTTTTTGTGATGTTTTGACTTAGAAACAACTACAGTTACATGGCTAACATACTACAGGAACGACTGATTATACTGTGAGTTAGATAAAACTATTTCCACCGCTTAAATTGTTACTAAACGATATCTAGTGTCGTAACCTAAGTTTTCTTCAGGGAGGTGATGGTGGTGTTGATCGATGTCCTCGTCTGTCTGTTCCTGACCTTTTGTCTTCGACGTATTATATGGTCGTCCGGTCATTTGGGTTATAGTGTTATGAAGCACTTGATGGGAGTACATCTTCCCGAAACGATCGTTTAGGTTCCAGGAATTTGAGTTAGGTAGTAGCGAAGCTTGTGGATATTGTCTCTATCCAGAGAGATCAAAGACTGGAACAGAGGAAACAACACACAACCGCTGTCGAAGTCAAAACCAATAACCACAGCTGAGGAACCCCCCCAGTTATAGCAAATTCGCTTATCTGGGTCCTACCATATGTAGTTGAACTAGCTCACAGTTACACCCAATGACACGATTAAACGACACCTGCTGCCAACAGGAAATATTTGCCACAGTTTCAAACCCAAGACCTGAAAGTATAACAAAACAAATCCAGACGCTGACGAAACTTGAAAGGAAACAGAAATCGAACAAATAAGTCGACAGCAATTGATCATACCGGAAGAATTGATTTATTACCAGAAACTTCTTTTCCAGGAGAAAATCAAATTTATATAGCCTAACTACAGGAAACACAGATCTCAATCAAAACCAAAAATGTCGGCGGATATGTCCTACATAATATTTTACTTAATCATGTTCATAACGGAAAGTCAGAAGACGAGTGGGATGTCGCTGAAGAAAGGATTCGAATTAGAGTCGAAAGACTCGTCGGGGAATCTTCCGGTTCTCTACGGCGACGAAGATTATGACGTGACGACAACGAGGAGGAAGAAAGAAGTCGCCGGGAATGTCGTCAACGAGGGGAAACTCAATCACATGAAACTGTTATTCGAGAAACTTTACAGATACAAGAATTTCGGGAAACCGAGGACATCGAACGCGCTCATGTCGAACGGTTGGGGAGCCGGCGGTATGCCTTTCAACGTCCTATACACTCCCAATTCCCATCAGCAGAAGATTTTGAAGTTCATACCGAAGACAAATCTGAAACAGTCACCGCGGCGTGAAAACGAGACGCCTGACTCTCAGAGACGGAAGGATGAGTTAAAACAGAAACAACAGCAACAGCAGCAAGTGACCCCGAGAAAATATTTTTCAGTTATACCACAACTATTTGCTTCATACGGTTGGCGAAATCATTATTAAATATAATATAATATAATATAAACAAACGAAACATTTTTTTCTCTCCGTTTATACTTCCGCCTACTCCTAACTAACTTCCGGTTTTTGTCAGGTATCGATTTCCGTTCGAGACACTCAAAAAAAGATTCATTTCATAAATAATGCACAGTGTTTATTGACTCAATTTATTTTATAAAACTACCCCACCAAAACTCACAGGGATTTGTTTAGCAGGAGGAATTCATTTCATAAATAATGCACACAGACAAATTGAAACTTGTCTCATAGGTGTGTGAACATTTTTAGAATAATCGGCGTTAAAAATGAATTTTCCCTTCACTCATTTCATAAATAATGCACATTTATTATTTCATTCATTTAAAACTATACTGAGCTCTTATATCTTTCATAAGTATTGCACACTTTTATTAACAACCCTTTTCAGGAGATACGCGCCTCTTGGAGAGAAAAAAAATTTCATAAATAACGCACACCCTCGTGACTAAATAATCTCATAACTGGTGCAAATTTTCTATCAATAATTCATTTCATAAATCATGCACACTATTTCAATCACATTATCTACAGGTGTGCATGTTTCGCCCATACTTACTTAACCTAATCGATGAAGAACTTAACTGGCTCCCGTACAATGAGTCTAAGACAGTGTCACGTAATAGCGATTGCTTTCAAGGATGTGTTACAAATTTTTTACTGTGTGCAGTATTTATGAAATGGAATCTTTCTCAAAGTGTGCAATATTTATGAAACACAATTACGAAATCGCTGACTCTCTTATAATGAAATCTAAGAAGACATTATGAGTTCGCGTGGCATACCGACCATTATTTATGATAGTTAGCTCAAATACAAGATATTATTGTCAATATTCAGTTGTTTCCAATGACTATTATTATAAAATTTGAGATGGAATATTTTATCTGTGCATTATTTATGAAACGAAATGTTTCCGAAAGCGTGCAATACTAATGAAACGACTCGTTGACAACTTGTGCGATGTTTGTGTCCGACTTAATCGGAAGTTATTTATGATTCCGTCTTTAATCTCTTTTCGTTGAAGTTGACGTGAAATATTTTCAAGCCGCTATCTGTGCAGTATTTATGAAACGAAATGGCCCTTGATAAATGTGTGCGATGTCCGGATTCAATCGGAAGTTATTTATGATTCGACCTGGTAATTTACCTTCAGATTCGAATTTCCTTTGTACAGACTCCTCGATTTGTTTATCGAGTTTTCGTCGGGTCCTTCTTAAACGTTCTCGGAACAGGGCCGACTCCAGCTTTTTCAAAGGTGACCGTGTTGAGCCTTTCTCGATCTTCCAGCTCCCTCAAGATTTTCATATTGGCCATACCTGAAAGAGAGAGAGAGAGAGATGAACGTTCCACCTTCTACTTAGGTTCGAGTCAGGTTCAGCCCTCACGAACTGCTTACTTTCTTTGAAACCTGCTATTCCTTTCTTTTTCGGTTTTACCAAAGACGGATCGTGGACTACTGTCGGAGGGATCTTGGCCCATTTTTTAACGGTGGGTATTTTTAAAATAACAATTTGAATCAAGATTATCAAATTGGAAAGTGTCCAATACCACAGCAGAGCCTGTTTCAAACAAATCAAAAATTAGTTTCTGAAAGAGTTTGTCAATACTACAGCGATAGTTCTGATAACTACTGTAACACTGTTCACGTGTCACTCTCATTATTTACCCCCGAAAAATATGATACAAATGGTAACAGAACGAACGGCAATACTCTCAACAAATATTTCATCATGTCGTTCGCCATTGTTGACGCCAATCTCTCAGCTCCAACCTGAAACAAAAATTTGTTACACGTCAGTTAGGTTCATCTTTAACTATCACTACACACTACACCCTTCGGATGGGATTTAATTTCATAATTGTTGCACACTTTGAACAATAATTCAATGGACACAAAACGTGCACACTAATTAAATACATAAACCGATTTCCAAGTTAAGGCTACGTTTCAAAAGTAATGCACAATTCTGTGGTTTAGTGCTCAAAGCTACACTACTAAGCTATAGTTTCGAGTTCATATCCTCCTCCCGTATCCTGTTATAACCCCAAAAAGGGTGGAAAATGGGTTGAAAACTATACTATAACTTGTAAGTTATATTGAGGACACTATATACCAGTGCTGTTCAACTTATCATAGCCCGCAGGCCGTATTTTCTGCAACAAACATTACGCGGGCCAACATGGTTGATAAGTGAAGAGTCAGTTTCTGTTCTTAAAAAAATATTTTACCTTATACTAAAAACAAAACATTAAAAATATTCTTTATATATATTATTGAGGACATTGTGGCCTAGGTAAAAAGCACTCGCGGGCCGCAAGTTGGACAGCACTGCTATATACACAAATAAGTTCTGTTCAAATTGTTACATGTCAGGAAACATGATGTATACAGTGTAGAGTTTTCTCTTGAAGTATTCAATTTCATAAATATTGCACACTTTTGCGAAGGATTCATTTCATAAATAATGCACACGTTTATGGAGAATTAATTTCAGAAATATTGCACACTTTTGAAGAGAATTCATTTCATAAATAATGCACACTTTCATGGCAAATTTTTTTCAAAAGTACTGCACAATTTCGTGAAGAATTCATTTCATAAATATTGCACACTTTCATGGGAATTCGTTTCAAAAGTATTGCACAATTTCGTGAAGAATTCATTTCATAAATAATGCACACGTTTATGAAGAATTAATTTCAGAAATATTGCACACTTTTGAAGAGAATTCTTTTCATAAATGTTGCACACTTTCATGGTAAATTCGTTTCAAAAGTATTGCACACTTTCGTGAAGAATTAATTTCATAAATAATGCACACTTTCATGGTAAATTCGTTTCAAAAGTATTGCACACTTTTGAAGAGAATTTTTTTTCATAAATAATGCAACTTTCATGACGAGTTCGTTTCAAAAGTATTGCACACTTTCGTGAAGAATTCATCCATAAATATTGCACATTCTTGTGGAAAATTTCATAAATGACGCACAATTTCGTGCGGAAAATTTTTTTTTGCTTCTATAAAATGAACTTTAAAAAGCCACTCTCACAATATCTGAACAACTTCAAAAAATACATTATACTGAGTGTGCATTATTTTTGAAATGATTTCTGTACAAAAATTAAAATGGTTCATTTATAAAACAATCTTTTCTTCGAAAACTGTGCATTACTTATGAAAAACGTTTTTTGGTACCAAATCCAAATTGGTTTTTTCATGAGTGTGCATTATTTTTGAGAAGAAATACTTATGAGCGTTTTATCATGTATTGAAAGTAGTGTGCAGTATTACTGAAATGAATTCCCTCTAATAGTATGGATGATTTGTGAGGTATCCATTGCTTTCGAATAGAATTCTTCATGAAAGTTTGCATCAGTTATAAAATAATGATTTGTAGCATTGTGCATTACTTTTGAAAAGCATAAAGTGTTGATGATATACAATACTCCAGAACCAAATTGATCCTGAATGGTGTGATGTTATCCATGCACTTTCATTGAGAATAGCTCGACTCAAACTCATTCAAGAGTGTTCGAAGAAACCCACCTCCAGTGTTGTGTAGAGTGTGGCACAAATACAAATAGGTAATATGTAATAAGGATCAGGAACTGTCAAGTCTTCAAACCAAAATAGTCCTCCTGTTTTCATACTCTCCACTGGTAGATTCGTCATTCCCCTCAGTGCAGTAAACATGGATATAAAAAATGGGGCCTGAGCTAATCCTGGTAATATTGAACCGAAAACTGAAATATTCTTCGAGCCCATGAAATCCTGTAGCTCCTTCATGTAATATGCAGCTGAAAAAGGAAAGAAATTTTGGATTCAATTTTAACAGATTTGTGATATTTATTTGTTTTCATAGAAAATTTGTCAGTCTTACTATCATAGTAATTTCCACTCTGTCTTGCTTCTGTTAATTTCTGTTGAAGATGCTGAATCTGAGGCATGTTGTTTTGCATTTCAACTGCATTTCTCCTAGCTTTTATGTTAAGTGGTATGGTTATTGTACGAATACAAACAGTCACTGAAAAATAGTGTCAAAAGTTTAATTTGTAATCGATAACAGTTGTTGTTCTTTCATTTTTATGATTTAAACTTCAATCTGAGAGAATTTTATTTTATAAGCAAGGCTTGTTGTTGAGGTAAGAACACATCAGATGAAGAGTGATGTAATGGAGGAGGATTTAAGCCCGTTCCCACATCCTGCTATATCCATGGCATAGTTATCGCACTGGATGTGTTAGCAATGCAAAGCCCAAGTCATTGGGGCTTCTGGTCCTCTCAATAAAGAAATGTACTGAGAGGTAGCACATATGTACACTATACTACAAGACAGGAGGAGTGGTGTAGTGGTTACAGTTCCTGACTTGAGGCAAGTGGTCATGAGTTCGAATCCTCCTCCCACATCCTGTTATACCCAAAAAAAAATGGTGAGAAACAGGATTACACCACCACCACTATACTATGACTACTTTACATACTATTTGTACATATATATATAGATAAAAAAGAAAATCCCTCTGATCATGTTTGACCGAATATGTTCAATCAGTTTGATCATGACCCACAATTGCTGACCCTTGACCCACTATGCCATTGGCTGAAATACAGGAGTGAAACTTAACTCGAGTTAAGATCTTTCAGAGTATTTTCAGTTTCACATACCAACTTTAAATTTTTATTAATTTCTCTCCTTTTTATAAAAAGCTTTAATCACATGCCAGAAACCACTGCCATCTTTAAAGAATATGGTTGTGTAATCCAGTTGTTAAACCTCCCCTACTCTTCAGAAACATTAGACTCCCTCCAGAATGAACATTTCTGAAGGGTAGGATTATATTACAACCCAAAAAGTCTGGTTCGAGCTTATCTACATATTTTACCTCTCAAGAACAAACTAAATACCCAACCAGAAAAAGACATACCTACAGCTATCGCACCCCACCAAGGCAAATCCAGGCTCACATGAAGATATTCCAAACACTGTTGCAACAGCCCTGATGGCCACCAACTCCCAAGTCCTAAACTTTTGAGAGTGGGTTCACCTAATTGATTGATAACAACTTCTACTACTTCCGGCTCTGGTTGGAGAGGTGATGGTATAGGTGGTAATGTAGATTCATCAATAGCAATATTAGAAGGAACTGGAGTAGTTCCGCTAACCGTTGAACCAGTTACATCAGAAGTGGAAACTGTATTTTGAGATAACTTGCTCTCCGAAACCGGTGGCACTGTCCCTAAATTGGTAGTATCGGTACTAGCTAATCTATGTAGACTTATCTGAGTTAAACAAGGGAACAATTTTGATTTATTTATGTACTGCCCATTTTTAAAGGAAGACATTTGAAATGTGAGAAAATGCCTCCCTCTCGTCGACTGCCGGAATGCGCCATTCTGAAAAGAGTAACGACGATATACGTTAGTTTATACCCTCGGATATCTCAACGAGTTTGTTATAAAATATATACCGATGTATAACTCACGTTACTGACGGAACGCAAAGTTTTAATTACGTTTAACCGAATCCTGAGGCATGACTGTAGTCCAGCCATGTTTCTGTGTTAGTGCATAAAAGCAGACGACAAACGACTTTGTTCTATTCGCACGACAATTTGAATTATTTTCAGAAATTTTAATTCACAACCAAACTGAGTTTTTATAATAATCAGTCGTCAATAATTTGTTTATTTTAATTATAAAAACTAATTAATTTATAAATTTGAGATATTTCAGCTAATAAACTGACGGGAAATGTAATTCTACTGCCACGACATAAAATTATTCGAACGGATTGCTAAAAATTAAATTTATAACTTAAAAGAGCTTTTATCATTAATTAGTCGTTAATTATCGATTAATAATTTAATTAATTAGATGGTAAAGAGATTTTAATTTAAATTTGTGGTTTTGAAAAATTTTAGTTGACGATTTTGACGCGTGAGTGCGTTAATATCGAACGAGTCGAAATGCTTTTTCCCGCGCTCTCTAAACGGACAATACGGCGCAAGGTATGTCGTTTGTTTACATGCCTATAGTGCTCCAGTTCTTTTAGTTAAAGTTAACCTCACAAACAGCTCGTTTTAGTCGTGTTAAATCTCATAATTATATCTAGCGAATGATTAGTTTAGTATAACGTTATACAGTATTTGTCGAATGGAATTCCATTAGGAATTATCTGAAGGGATACGTTTTGGCATCGGTTCAAGTTTGTATTCAAATAAGTTGACAAACTTCCTGTGGACGTTTTGAATATTTTTAGACAGAAGGTGAGTTGGGTAACTTTATTCTCTCCTCCTAAATAAGTGTTTTGTGTTAGAACTTACCACTAGGCGTTTTAGTAGTGGTGGTTGTAGTCTCAGATGTTTTGGTTAGTCTCTGTTGTGTGATGGGATCCAAGTATTTTGGCTAGAAGACAAAAGGACAAAAAGCTTTTCTCCTGATTGAGTTAAGAATAATGGGTTACATTATATACGAGAAAGAAAAGTTTATCCATTTGTGATTAGTTTTCCATTTTGTTGTTTAAGCCAGAAATTCTTTTTTTTATAAAAAAAAAGTTGGCCCAGTTCCAAAAAAAAAGTTTTGGGATTCTTTTGAAAGTGAAATTGGTGAATGAAACATTTTGTTTCTTGTCTCATGGAATTTTTAGTTCTTAAAGATCGTTTGAAGATTGAAAATTCTTGCACTAAATGGTTTTTGAAATAGTCAAAATGGAGGAAGTCAACCCCTCGAAGACTGTTATTGATTTTTGGTTTTAAGTTGGATAAATATTAGCCAACATTATAAATGTTTGAAATGATTATATACACACACAAAACATAATTTCAGGTCTAAGAGTTATAATAAACGAGAGCCCTCCCTCTGTTTTTATTAATTATATAACACATTCCATTCGGTAATACCATAAATGCTTTGTATAAGGATTTATGACTTATAAACATGCCAAGGAGATGGTTATCACACTGAATAGGGGTTAGACTTTGGTAATAAATGCAAATTGTTTGATGTAATCAGCAGTTAGTAGTGTGGAAGTGATCATGACATGTTTGAACCTGTTGTCGGTTGATAATTATGTTTTCGGTTTTTAAAGGAAGTTGGGGAAATGATTTCTCTCCGCTTAGTCAGTGTATTGATTTGTTGTATTGGAGAGAGGGTGGTTGGATATGATAATTATGTTTGTGAGTTATTGGAATGTGATTATGGTTGTTTGCTGTCAAGATTTAGCTTAATTGCTGACTTGGGAAGTTTTTTGTTCGGAACTGGATTGTTTTTATCGGTTTTAAAGTTGATTCATGGTTTTGAAAAGGGCTTGGGAGTGGTATGTTTTGGTTGGCTTGATTTATGTGTTACTATGTTTTGCTTTATGTTTGACTTTGTTGATTATGTTGTGGTGATCAATGAGATAAGTCCAATCGAATTTGTATGTCACCAACATCCTCATTCGATATGGTTTGCTACACCTCCTGTATGTCTTCGAGTTGGTGTTGTGGTCCTTCCTTCTCGATTTCCTTCTTATCAAATTGATACATTTGGCTGAATGGTTATTTCATTTATTTATACAGTATATAGTAGAGTGTATTTCGTTATTCAGTATAAATTTATATATTCAAGGTATATTTAGTTAGGGTGACTATCATTTCTTAGTGAGTAGAAAAGTTTTGCTGAATAATTTTGGAAACCAAAGATAATTCTTGGTAAAACTGTGCATTATTTTTGAAATGAAATATTCATGAAAGTACATATTATTCATAAACCAAATCTGCAAAAGTAAAAGTGTGCAATATTTATGAAATGATTTTTCTCATAAAACTATGCTTTGAGTGTAACAAAATGAATTCTCAATGAAGGTGTGCATTATTTATGAAAGATATTTGGTTTAAATTTAACATGGTTTTTGAAATTTGGACTGAGTCAATTTGACTCATTTAAAATTGTTTTTGTTTTTTATTTTTAAGGTTTTAGTTTAAGGTCAGTCAGCTTGGGGGTGACTGCTTACCAGCTATACTCTGTCATACAGTTAGAGAATCTCGGGGTAGGGAGGGGGTTGGGAAATCAGGTTGCGGTTTGGTTGAGTCCACGAATCGATCTTCTCCCCTTTTTTTGGATATTTTGGGCGCAAGTCTGGTGAAAGGATGAAAGGAGAGACGCTGGAAAGTATTGATCGCTAAACCACCCCCCCCCAAACTTAATGCCATCCACCAATAATATTTTTGCTTATTTTAATGCTGTGGCCTCGGTTGTTTTTATTTTGGAACGCACCCCCTCCTACCCTTACGCATTAGCGTCTTCGAAGGACAGCTCCCCGATTTTTTGTGTATTCGGAACTCTTGGAAAGGGATGAAAGGATGGGGGTGTGATGACCCAAAATCTCCCTGAAATTGTGTCACTGTTTGGGGTGAACTTTCATTTTCTCTTGTTTCCAATTTTTCTTTTTCCTTTTCCCAGGGTTTATGATTTTGAAGACGTTCACGAAACATCTATTTTCACTTGAATGAGTCAGTTTGACTCATGTGGCAAAAGTATTTCTCTTTGAAGAGTTGCAATAAAATCATTTAAGACTTCGATGTGAATGAGTCAAATTTGGTCGTGAATCTAGTGTCCAGTTGAGTTTGGAAAAATGTCGCATTTCTTTCATAAATAATGCACAGTCTTATCAAGAGTTCGTTTCATAAATACTGCACAATTTTGTGAAGTTTTGGTTTTAAGAGTAACGCCCATTTTTGCGGGAAGGTTTATTTAATGAATATCGCGCACTTTCGTGAAGAACTCATTTCATAAATATAGCACGATTTCATGGATGTTTCATTTCAATAGTATTGCACACTTTGTCGATATTAGGTTTCAGAAATCTTGCACACTTTCGTGGCGAATATTTATCATAAATATTGCACACTTTCATGGACATTTAATTTCAGAAATGTTGCCACTTTCGGAGTAAATCCATTTCAAAAGTATTGCACACTTTTACGAAGGTTTCATTTCAAAAATATTGCACACTTTTATGGATATTTTATTTCAATAATATTGCTCAATATCATCGGAATTACGTTTCAAAAATCTTGCACACTTTCGTGGTAAATCCATTTCGCAAAATGTCCACGCTCTCATGTCGAACGTATTTCATAAATATTGCACACTTTCACGGAGATTTCATTTCACATATTTTGCACACTTTCATGACGGATGTATTTCATAAATATTGCACACTTTCGCTGATATTACTTTTCATAAATACTGCACACTTTCATGGATATTTCATGGGTTAACCAGTCCACATATTCGATGACATTATATTTCATAAATATTGCACAGTCGTGGATATTTCATTCCAAAAATACTGCACACTTTTGGTGATGTTATATTTCATAAATAATGCACACTTTCGTCGAAATGTTATTCCAAAAATACTGCACACATTCGTGGACCTTTCATTTCATAAATATTGCACACATCCGATGAAATACCGGCACAAGAATACCGCACATTTTCACTGACATCTCATTTCAAAAATCTTGCACACTTTCTTGTAGAATGTAAGCGATGAACACTTCGTCAGAGTTTATTTCATCCAAAATGTTCACACCTTGATGAAGGTGAATTTATTTCATAAATAATGCACACTTTTACAAACGACTCGTTTCATATGTAATACACACTTTGAGAAAGTTTTCTTTCATTAATATTGCACACGTTATTTATTTATTTTACTCAGTATCTGTTTTGAGTTAATTTGGGCGAATTGGGCGATATTTTAAGATGAGTCAAATTGACTCAGTATGGATGGGTTGGGGGATTGTTCCTGACCCAGTTTCAGTCATGAGTTTCGTTCTTTGTGATTGGGGAGGACAAATTTTTTTGATTCCCTGTAATAATTGTAGTGTTGTAGTTGTAGTAATAGTTGTAGTTGTAGTGGAGTGTTTACTAAGAAATGAAAGCGTAACTGTGGAGAAGGCGAGGAAGAGGAGTAGGAATCCCCATCTGACCTAATTTCCTCGTTCATTCACTCTTCTTTCCCTCCTACATAATTTATTAATTAATAAATTGTCTTTAATAAGTGTCATCAGGGAAGTTATAGCCTCATTTTTAATAACTCTTTCCGTCAATTGGATTAATTCTGTTGACCTTCCGACCTCGCAGGGGCGTAACCTTGAAGTTTTTATTGATCCCGAATCTCCTTTCTCTCTCTCACACACTCTCACTCGCTCTCTCTTTCCTCCCGTCCCGGAGCCTGCGATCTTCACTGGATTCAATCCATTCGAGATTCTGTTCCGGCCAAGAACAGAACTGTGATCCAACAGAATTAATAAATTATTTATTTATTTATTTTTAAATAGAAGTGTTCGTTTTTTTATTTATTAATTTTATTTTGTGGTCGTGTTGTGCGTGTTCGAACTTGTCTACTAAATTTTATTCAAGCTGGTCTTGTAAGGTATACAATATGAAAAATGTTAATTAGCTGTTGTTATTAATTAGAATATTTGGAAAAGGGGTTGGTGGTAAGGGATTTAAGGGTGGCGGTGGAGGGGTTGATTTGATTTAATTTGATTTTGAGACTGACGTAGGAATCGTAGGTCTGTAATCCCGGGTTTAATTAGATTCCGGGCTTATTTCCGGTCGGACTAGCTTTTCTATGTGTCGTTGGCGTAGATAATGGAAAGCTTGAAAGCTGTATAGACGCCCCACGGGGGTGCAGGTGGGGCTGAGGCTGAGTGTATCGGAAATCTCTTCTCCGAATATACTGAAATCGTGTTGATTAGTGTTTCGATTGAGTAACCGATTTGAGAGTTGTAGTGGGATTGATTGGGAATGATTGTCTTGTTGGTTTGTAGTATCGATAACGTTTCCGGTTGCTGTTAGTCGTTAGTTTTGGGTTTCAATCCCGTTTCTAAGTCCTTAGTTATAGCAGGGTACGGGAGAGGATTCGAAATCACAACCATAACTCCTATAGTCAGGCGGTTTGACCACTACAAAGCAGATTTTCCAAAAATATTGCACACCTTTTGATAGTCTCGTTTTATAAGTACTCCCGACGCCCGCTGGTAATATTTATTTAGGTTTGCTTTTGTGTAATGAATTCATTTCATAAATATTGCACACTGGGCATGGAGGATTTATTTGATTGTGGTGCAGACTTGGAGGAAGAACTGAATTCATAAATGATGCACATTTTCGTGAGGGATTCGTTTTATAAGTTGTGTCAGAGTTTGGGCGGAAATTCGCTTCGTAACTGATGCACACTTCCACGAATGACCCGTTTCAACAGTTTCATCGACGTTTTATTTCAAAAATACTGCACAGTTTTGTGGGTATTTCAGTCCGAAAATAGTACACACTTTTGCTGATAGTACATTTCATAAATACAGCACACTTTCATGGATGTTTCATGTGTTAACTAGTGCACATATTTGATGACATTATATTTCATAAATATTGCACAGTCGTGGATATTTCATTTCAAAAATATTCCGCACTTTCGTTGGAATACTATTCCAAAAATACTGCACACTTTCGGTGACGTTACATTTCAAAAGTACTGCACACTTTTGTGGAGGTTTCATTTCATAAATATTGCACACACCCGATGGAATACCAGCACAAGAATGCCGCACATTTTCACTGACATCTCATTTCCAAAGTACTGCACACTTCTGTAGAAATCTCATTTCAAAATTTCTGCACACTTTCGGTGACGTTACATTTCAAAAATACTGCACACTTTCGTGGACATTTCATTTCATAAATATTGCACACATTCGATGGAATACCATCACAAGAATACCGCACATTTTCACTGACATCTCATTTCAAAAATACTGCACACTTTCACGGAGATTTTATTTCACAATTGCACACTTTCATGACGGATGTATTTCATAAATATTGCACACTTTGGCTGATATTACATTTCATAAATACTGCACACTTTCATGGATGATTTCATGAAATATTGCACACATTCGTGGAATTTCATTTCAAAAATACACATTCATTCATCACTGCAATTCCATTTTCAAAATACCATTTTCAAGAATACGCACATTTCACTCTCATTTCAAAAATACTGCACAGTCTTACCAATATTTACTCTTGCTTGTCCCTTCCTATTCACTAACAGATTTTAATCACGTTTACTGTTTAGCTAAACGAACCTTAAAAGTATAACCAAAATGTTGAACTCATCTTACTGTATAACTAATAGTATATAAAAGCTCGGAATTTATTCTGTATATCTATATAACGAAATATATTAATATAACACTACAGACTTGTGAATACTGAATAACTGTTCTTCTAATATATTTATAGGTCAATCACCTAAGTGTTTGGTGCTGTATTGTTTGTATAACTTGTCCCTTTTATACTTTCAGGTGAAATCAGACTGAAGAGTTATGTTTGGTAAAGTGAAAATGGAAACGAGCGACAGAGTTGTGGTTTATGATAAATTTGCTCAAAATCGTCGGAAGACAGCATTGACGTAATCCGATCCCGAGTTTTCAGTATCATGTAAGTACGACAGCATTTATGTATCAGATTAATAGTATGAATAGCGAACTTGATATTAATATCAGTATCCGTTTGCTTAGAGTCAAATTAAGAGAGTATAGTTGTATACCATGGCCGTGGAAATCCTCGACGAGAATCATCTGGCAATAAGCGCCATCGTGACTGTCGT
This sequence comes from Columbicola columbae, assembly GCA_016920875.1. Taxonomy (NCBI): domain Eukaryota; kingdom Metazoa; phylum Arthropoda; class Insecta; order Psocodea; family Philopteridae; genus Columbicola; species Columbicola columbae. The sequence goes on from JADMLL010000012.1 coordinate 6,680,815, forward strand.
TCTCCAGCTGATATTTTTCGCTGTCGCGGCCACTTTCCAGTTCGACAAGCTGACCGACATCGCCGGAGGTACGAATTTCATAATCCTCGCATTGCTCACCTTCTTCTTGGCTCAAACCTACGATAACCGACAGCTCATGGTCACGATATTCATTTGCCTGTGGGGTGCCCGACTGTCCGGTTATCTGTTGTACAGGATCGTCAAAATCGGGAGAGATGCCAGGTTCGACGATAAGAAAAGCAACGTGATACGTTTTGCTGTTTTCTGGACGTTTCAGGTACGTCGGGATTGTGGTGTGTGGGTGTGTGTGCTGTTGGTGTTTGTTTGATTGTCTGATTCTGTTGTAGGCTGTCTGGGTGTTCGTCGTTAGTCTCCCAGTTATCTACATAAACTCTCCGCATCATGCCATACCTCCTGCACCGAAAACGATGACCACGTTGGATTCAGCTGGTACTGGATTGTTCTTCATCGGTCTCATCGCTGAAACTTATGCGGATTTGCAGAAGTTTTCGTTTCGACAGGATCCCGCCAATGACGGTGAGTGATGATGCGGGGAAGGATCGCTCACTCAAATTATCTACCTGGATACAGCATCCACGTCAGATTATCTACTACACTCTAACCCATAGAACAACCCCACGATTTAGTAATCTGCGGGCGCTGTTGGATTGAGTCATAAATAACTTCCACGGTTTACGAAAGCGTGCAATACTTTTGAAATGACCCATGGACAAAGCGAGGTAGTAGTCTTGACGGGGCGAGTAATTTTATGAAAGTGTGCAGAAGTTTTGGAATGAATATCTCATCAAACTGTGCATTACTTTTGAAATGCTTTTTGTCTCTGGTCTGTATTGAAATCTGTAACAAATTTCGTGGGGTATTGTTCTCATTTCAAAAGTATTGCACACTTGTTTGCACCCTTGCCTCTGTCCTTGGGGTGATTATTAAATTTTCTTACATTACTTTTGAGATGTAGTAGGTAGGAGATTGTCTTCTGCTAGAATTTGTATTCGAAATAATTCTAGTAGAACGCTCGTGATGTATTGACAATATGGCGTCCGGTGGCTTCATAGTGCCGTCAGGAAATTATTGCGATTGCGTCGATGGCTGTATTATGTATTCAGAGCTGTAGGAGGAAAGTTATGGTTGCCCGTGTTCTGTCTAACTTACAGTAACTGACAAAGTAGAAACTTGGTTTCCTAAAAACCTTCGCTTCGATCATGACAAACGAAAAGGAAGAAGGGTCCATTGTGTGATGTCTCCATCCGAATTTGAAGATTGTAGTGGAGGAGGTAGCGAGACTGTGTCTTCAGACGAGTAAAATGACGCAGAGAATACCGTCACCAAGTGGTACAGAAGAATCAGACGAAGATGACAGTAGAAAGTGGAACCGGGGGAGAGGAAATGACCGCTGAAAGTCTTAAACGAAGCCTACAGAATGACCAACCAATTTTTACAACCATCTTGACAGAGGATTTTAGGGTGTGGAAGCAAGCCGGGTACGATTCCTGACGAAACCTTAAACCTGAAACCTTCGAAATTCGTAGGTTAGAAGGGTGTTAAAACAGGGTGGATGGTATACACAAATCGGAAACCTAAAGTAAGGAGCTGAGCTCATGTATATACCCCCGGTAGGATGAGAGACGTGTAGCTTAACTGTATGTGGATGTTACCACCAATATAGAAGTTGTTAGTCCTGGCGAGTGTGTGCAATACTTTTGAAATGAGTTCGAGGAAACCAAGGAAGGAGTGTGGAAACCCATCAACAAATTTTACTGAAGAGAGCTGAACTCTCCCCAAATAAGATCTTCGGTCTGGAATGGTGGAGGAAGTGTATAGCCTATCGATGAGTTTATGTCTGACGTGGTACTGTTTCCGGGTTTCTGTTTAGTCGGAGGTGAAGTTGTTTATTCATGTTACAGGGAAATGGTGCAACGATGGTCTCTGGAGACTCTCCAGACATCCAAATTATTTCGGAGAAATCGTTCTCTGGTGGGGAATCTTCATAATCTCAATAAACGTAATCGAAGGAGTCGAATGGATCGCAATACTCTCACCCATATTCACGACTTTGATCATCTTATTCCTATCAGGGATGCCTTTACTAGAAAAGTCTTCCGACGAGAAATATCGAGAGTAAGTTGCTTTACATATATACAGACTCAGAAACGGGTCATACAGGAAACTGATTAAACCATTTTTGATTTACAGTCTGACGGAATATCGATATTACAAAGCGTCCACGTCGCCTCTTATTCCAATCCCTCCTGCCATTTACGTGGAAACTCCGAAATTCCTGAAATTCATACTCTGCTGCGAGTTTCCGCTCTACAATTCGTTGGACGTTAAGGAACGACAGATGCCCACCGAAAGCAACATAATAAGCTCGTCTCATTCGGGGACATAGCTATCGCAGTATGCTAGTTACGTGTCAGTGTCAACTAGCAAATGTACAACAACGGCTCTCTGAGATTCGGTTTATTATTTCCTGGATGATGAAGCTCTGTCGGTCGATGAGGATGATGACGACGAGTCTTGCATCGTTCCTGTGAAAATTTGAACTCGAACGATTGATTGATTGATTGATTGACTATTTAAGTGAATTAACGGTTCTCTGTTGTTACTATCACCATTTCGTGCACAAGTTATATATTCCTCGCAATAATGTTCAGTAACACCGATTTTAGTGTTCTCTTACAGTAGATGTTTGATTGATTGAAACTATTTTAATTACTATTTTGAATTTGAAGTTTAATAATATAAGAAAGAGATTTTTGAAAACGTTTTGTTTTGCTTTCATTTCCTTTTCCCGTCTTGATTAAGATGTCACTGTTATTAGTCTCACGCCATAAGTGAGAACTTTACAAAAGTCGCCTAAATTAATTCAACATACCGAAATGACTACTCTGGTGTACTGAAAATTGCCTAAACACACTTTTGAAGGGGCGAGAAATTTGAGAGAAAATTCAACGATTTTGGACCTCCAGGTATCAGGCAAACATGATGTTGTAGGAGGTAGTTGACCATTCATCCTTACGAATTTTGCATCCTTTCCCTACGTGCATTCATGTGTTTTGGTTGCCTAAACGCGATTTTGTAGGCGTCAAAAATTTTTGAAAAAGTTTCAGAAAAACGTCGATTTTTACCTCCTGGTATCAGGCAAACATAATGTTATAGGAGGTTAAACTTCGTCTTTTTCGCCTGATACTTTTCCACATGTTTCGCAATACTCTTCGCCTGAGTTCATTCTAGCTCCGCCCACTTGAATACTACAAAATGGAGTCTTGGAAATTCATCGAAGTACTTGGCGATTCATTCACGACAGTTTTTTTTAATTTTCTTTCAATTCTTCTTCTTTTATTTGTTTCATCCCCTATTTAACTACCCCCAATAAGTATTTGGGTTGTTTTTTGAGGGATTTTTGTTTATGAAAAGACCACGTCTTAATCCCAGGAACCGGAGAGTAGATACAACTGGAAACCGGTCCGAGGGTTAGGGAAAGATTGGAGAGAGTAGGAAGGAGTGAAAGGAAGGTACAGTAGTTACAAAGAGAGAAGAGAAGTGATATAGACAGAGAGTAGATACTAGAAAATGTGAAATAGGGAAAGGAACAACGGCGAAAGATAAAAATAGCAATAAATAAATAAATTTATGAGTGTGAGAAACATGTCCTCTGCTTAAGCTTCGGTTTTTAACGTTTTTTTGTTCTTTCTCGACTGATTTTAAATATTTTTTATTATTTTGGTAACTGAATTTTGTTTATATTATTGTGTTATGAAAATCTGTCTTCATATTTTATATTAAATAAATTTTTTTTCGATTCTGATTTGTGTTTGTTTTAATTCTTCCTCTCCTCCAGTCTTTAATTTAGTCAAATAATTACGAAGTCCTGTGTTAAGGGACGATTCATCCTGCAAAAATGTCGTATCCGTGCTCTCATGTACTGAAAATTGCCTAAACACACTTCTGAAGGGGCGAGAAATTTGAGAGAAAATTCAACGATTTTGGACCTCCAGGTATCAGGCAAACATGATGTTGTAGGAGGTAGTTGACCATTCATCCTTACGAATTTTGCATCCTTTCCCTACGTGCATTCATGTGTTTTGGTTGCCTAAACGCGATTTTGTAGGCGTCAAAAATTTTTGAAAAAGTTTCAGAAAAACGTCGATTTTTACCTCCTGGTATCAGGCAAACATAATGTTATAGGAGGTTAAACTTCGTCTTTTTCACCTGATACTTTTCCACATGTTTCACAATACTCTTCGCTGAGTTCATTTTAGCTCCGCCCACTTGAATACTACAAAATGGAGTCTTGGAAATTCATCAAAGTACTTGGCGATTCATTCACGTCTTTTCATTTCTTTCAATTCTTCTTCTTTTATTTGTTTCATCCCTATTTAACTACCCCAATAAGTATTTGGGTTGTTTTTTGAGGGATTTTTGTTTAGGAAATAGACCACTTCCTTAATCCCAGGAACGGTGAGTAGATACAACTGGAAACCGGTCCGAGGGTGAAGGAATTGGAAGAGAGTAGGAAGAGTGAAAGGAAGGTACAATATTACAAAGAGGAGAGAAAGTGATGTAGACAGAGTATACTAGAAAATGTGAAGTAGGGAAAGGAACAACGGCGAAAGATGAGAAAAAGAGTAGAAATAAGAGAGTGAAAGGAATGTAGTCATCAAGAGGAAGTAGAATCTGAACCTGAAACGGATATTTGATAAAATGTGAAGTAGGAACAGGAACATAGAAGAAGAAAAATAAAGAGAAAAGGTGGTTATGAAAAGAAGATGTAATAAAGACATAAAGCAGATATTTGTAAATGTACAGAATCAAATTAAGGAATAACTGAACGAAAGAAAGGTATGGACGTAGTTAAGAAGAAGGAAATAAGGATAGAAAAGAGTTAGAAAAAGAGCACACGAAAAGGAGAGAAAAAGAGTAGAAAAAGATCGGAAAAAGAGTAGAATAAAGAAAGTGAAAAGGAAGATGTGAAGTCATCTCCGCTTCATAGCCGTCTTTATAAAATATGAAGACAAGAACATGTGAAAAGAAGAAAAATTAAACAAAAGTAAAAGTGATTATGAAAAATTAGAACAACTGATGATAAAGACAAAATTGCTTACAAGAAAGAAATGCAGCAAAAGAAAATTAGAAGTAAAAGTAGAAAAAGAAAAAGGAAAAGAAGGGAAAAATGAAAAAGGGGTAGAAAAAGGCCCAGCCAGAAGAAGGTGTAAGAATGGCAACAAACGAAGCAAATTTTAACGAATTTTCGACTCCTGGTATCAGGCAAACATAATGTTAAAGGAGGTTAAAGTTTGTCGTTCACCTGATACATTTCCTCGGTCAACTTCCTTAGCATGATTTTAGAGGCGGAGCTAACGAAAAAGAAAATGGCCGAACAAAATTTAAAGAATTTAAAAGGCAATTTGAGACTTAAACAGTGACTTTTTGAGTCCTGGTATCAGTCAAATTTATTACTATCAAGAGGTTATAGCCTTGCAATTTATGTTTCAGACACAAACCACTTCTCAAGAGGAAAGCTATTGAACATCCACCAGTGCAGTGTTGTTTAAAACACTCTCGGTCACCTCCATTTTGTTTTGCTTTTTAAAAATGGATGCCATTGGGAGATATAAGAAATTTAAAAGGATTCTTACGAAGAGATATAGGCGACCTACTACAGGACATTATGACTCTAAAGTTTCTTCCGCCAGTATTAGTACCATGTTCAGTCTTCTTTAACGTATTTTAAGGACCGGAAAAAGGAAAATAAATAATAAAAACAAATTTTTCTGTAAAAATAAATTTATATTTGAGTAAACTTTAGGAAACAACAGCATTTTTCATTCACAAACACTTTGCAGAAATTTTTTGTCTCCTTCGTGTGGCTGTTGAGCATTCAGAAGACCTGCTGCTCAGGCATGAACATTCAAAGTTCTTCAGTTCCGAGTTTTATTGACTTCTCATCTACTTGTAGGTCCTCCTTGTTTTTGTCTTCAGTTTGAAGGGAATATGTGTCAGCATCATTAAGCACAGATAAGTGTACACCATTAATGAAATTAGTTTTATGAGAAGTATTTAAACATCTTCATCAAACAAGCTGCTGGTTCAAAGTCCAGAATTAAAAAGTAAGAGGACAAGGGTTTGGATCCGATGAGACAGATAGAAGGGGAGGGAAGAGGAGAGGAATCAGTGTTATGCTGGTACTGAGGTAATAAAGTGACCCATGTTCATTACACAAATATTGTGTAACCCACTTTAACATCCTGCTTCTTTGACGAAACCCATCATCAGTGATTTGCTTTATCTACAGGGCTGTCATTGCCACTACCACTCTCCACATTTAATCGAAAGACATCCATAAGGTATACAACCATAAAAAGTTATCACTCCATGATAGTAACAGCCTGTGCATTATTTATGAATTATTCCTCTGATCATCATACCCAGTTTTTCACTTTTTCATGGAAGGAAGCTAAGACTCCCAATTCTCGATTTATGAGTAAGACACTTCAACTACTCAACAGAGTAAATCATGATGCACAGGTCTCGTCATAACTAAATGAAAGCTCACTCAAACAGCTTTATTGGTTAAATTAAAAGCTAAATACTCTCTAAATCTGAGTTCTCTCCAATGAAGACACCTCCAGGTGTTGAATCGAATAAAACACACTGGAAAAGTTACAATAAATTGTTTCCTCCAAACTGTCACACTGTCACTTGACGATTCTTGATTTATTAATCTTCTTCTTTATATGGTTTAGTCAACATTGCAAACTCTGCCTTATTAGCAAAACCTGATATAGACACAATTAGAGATTTACCTTTCAGATTATAGAAAAAAGGAAATAATGATTTCCGATTTGGAAAAATAAGTTCTTTGGCTTGATGATCGATAATCCTTGGTTGCAATTTCCCAAACAATCCATAATATACTGTCTTGTATGAGTTTTCATTTCTAAATATATAATAGACATGTCTAGTTGCAAGTATATAAATAACAATTGCTTTTACCAATATCATAAATAGTGCCTGTTCCTTTGTAAAGAAACCTTCCCTTACGTCAAAAAGGTCTGGTTTAATGAAAATTCCAATTCCAAGCCAAATAGCAACTCCAACGAAACCAAATACAGCCAACCGAGCTAAAGCAACTACTTTCAAATCTTTGCTAAGATAAATAAGTTTATAGCCTTCCGGTACTATTTTTAAACTTTCAACTTGTTCAACGGTTTTCTCTTGGAACATCTTTGGCATTTTTAAAAACAAAACATTTTCCTTCTTTTTGATGACTCCTCTCGTTGAACTGAGATAACTATTTGATCTGAAATTCCTTAATACTGTCCTAACGGAACCGCAACTTTTAAACACGGTTAGTAACATTTTGCATAAATTAATTAAATAAACGAAAATTTATTTTAAAAACCGTTATACCTTGAACAGTGTGCTCTCATTCCTCCGCCATCTTTTATCAGCAGAACTCGAAACGGGAGACGAATCACGAGCAGCCAACTTTTGAAATTCGATATTTCCGTCAAATCGATTCTCGAATCTTTCGATTATTTCAATTGATTACTCTCTCCCATGGTAAAAAACCGTTACATTACCTATAAAGATTGAAAGCATTTTTCTTAGATAATCTGTATATCAAGTTATTTCCTCTGAAAATGTTCAATAACAAGAGATATTCGCATTTTTAGTCAAAGATCCAAAATTTGTTATCCTTTCTTGAACTAGTTGTTAATTTAAATCAGTGTTTCCCAATTTTTAAGCCATACCCCACCTCAACATTTCTAAAGTTTTTATGCCCCCATACTTTTTATACAATATATAAAAATATACTTGTTAAATCAATGATTAATTGACGGACTTTTATTTCAAATTGGCACCAATTGAATGATGTGAAACTACAGAAGTTGGTTTTGGCCAAATAGGTGGGAACAATGGCGTCTAGCGAGTTTTAAAACGTCCGGATTTCCCCACGACAGAGGAATACATAACTGACATTTTGGTAACAGCAAAATAAATTATACCAAATCTATCTACAGCATTTTTTATAGAATTTGCGTGGGCCCCACATGGGAAACACTGATATTTAAACGAATATAAAAATTGCTTTTATTGTAGCAAACAAAATATACCGAGTTCTTGGGAGGAGATTAGACAATACGCAAATTACCTAGTCAAAGTGAGAAATGAGACAATTTTTCACACTTTAACGGTAACAATTTTATCTAGAACAATAAAAAATTCAAAAGATTAATCGAACGACACTGAGCATGATTTGAGAACTGAATTCTCTACCTTGAGGTTCTTAACAAACCCAAATTCCTCACAAAAGGGACAGGTAACCCAAAAAACATTTGAGGAAAACTGAAATCATCAAAAAGGTAAAAATAAAAATCCCAAATTTTGACTGAGAGAAAGAAAGATGTATTTAAGATGAACTCTTGTCATAACAATCCCTCCTTGAACTGAACATATCATTTTCCTTTCGAATGAATCAAGACAATGTTTAAATATTTGTATTAGTAACAATTTTTGTTTGGTTCCCTTTTATTTAAACAACCAACACTCGAATCCTAATCCTCTTTCATCACCCAAGATATGGGAGGAGACTCAACCCTCACCTACTCGACTACAAGTTTCTTTTTAAGTTTCACATCACTCGAAAACTGCTGTCATGACCACTACCAACCCCTGAGTTCTCTAAAAAACTTCTTTCCTCTCTTATCGAATGACATCTACCAATATTAATCACTAATTCTAAAGACTTAAACCTAAACAGAAACACAAAACCATGCAGGCAAGTAACATCTCGCTTATCTCCTAACAAACTTCATTATTAACTGATCCAAAGACACATCATCAGTCCTTAGCTCATGGAAAAATGGCCTTAAACCTTACATAAATGCAATAAAACACGGAATGAATCAATTCATTCATTCACTCATAACACTTAAACCCGAATCAGTCATTTCGTTCCCTTTAAACAGGTATACATTAAAAATACATACAGATCTGATAAATACTTTTCATTTGGCATCAACTCTATAAATAAATATTATTTATATCATATTAATTAAAAAGATTCTGATAAATTATAACTTTATAAATCGATAAAAATTATAAGAAATTATTTTCACATCTATATAAATGTCTTTGGCAGAAGTATAACCGTTTATAAATTGTACTTATTTACATATTTGTATGAGTCGAACCCCGAAATTGGTTTCATCCCAAAAATGATTTGGGCCATGGTTTGGTGCTTGAGTATAACTTTATGACAACTGAGTTTTGAAACTCTGACGTTCACGATTATTATTAACAAACACCAAACCATGACAGTGACTTTCACACTTTGGTCAGTCTTCCCCAACCGATATCGGACTTTGATCTTAGTATATACATGTTACTGCTAACTTGACTAACTTGATTGTTTAACACAGTGATGGGCAAAGTACGGCCCGCCGAGGGTTTACCGACACGGATAGTATGAATACATGACCCGCTACAATTACATTTTGACGGTCGAGAAGTTTAAAGTCGATTATACTTAATAGCCTAGTCTACAGAAGAAGCTAAACTAGCCGCGTAGTTCATATGTTCCAAATTTGTGCGGCTCTCCTACTTTATGTGCGACCCGCCAAAAAATTTTGATGACCGTTGATTAAAACGATTGCCCACCCCTGTTTCAACACATTCCCTACGGTCTCAACAATCATCCAAGTTAGTTCCTACCACACCAATTCCTCATTCACGGATTTATAACACAGTAACACATACACACCATCTTTAAAATGAAACTCATACTAATGTCAACAATAATTTGGTTTCAACCGTGAACACAGTTTCATTTGGCCGCTTTACAAGCTTCAAATTATTGAGCGCTAATACTGAAAGCTAATTGAAGATAATTAATTTCTAAAGTGGTTTAATTGACAAACTAACCACATCTAATTACTTTAGAAGTAAATACTTTGCGACATTGATTACGTGTAACTCTAGTTCCCTTCGGATTGGAATTTCTGAAGTATGCACTGGCATCGGATGTGACTTCATCTATTCATTAAATACATCTTCTATTACGACTCCTAACTGTTATGTAACTGTTACACAACTATTATACACTTTAGATGACAATAACTTTGTAGAAGAGTTTCGCTCTTATATCCTAAGAATAATTCATTTCATAAATAATGCACAGTTACTTATGTTCAATTTTTACCCCACCAATTATGTAGTCTAAACCCTCTTCTTATAAACTAAGGAACCGGATTCTGCAGTCAACGGAAGTACTCACAAGAGACGAGTACCAGCAGTAACCGATTAGACGTCGAAGAGTATGTTCGCCATTTTGTTTTTAAAAGTTTTCGAACCAGCATATAATTCCAATCCAATGGAATCGCGTACCTAAGGTACAAGCAAACGTGCATTACTTTTGAAATAAATCAGTGGAAAGTGTGCATTACTTATGAAATGACTTCTTCTTCATTTTACAAGTGTGCAACATTTACGAATGCTCTCTGAAAGCGTTCACCGATTATATAATATTTACGGCGGAAGAAAACGGAAGTTATTTATGACTCGCTTTACTACAACCGTCATTGATTACGACTGAGATGACGACGACGTCAACATTTATTCCGAAGTTTTGAGTAGAGGAACATCTAATTCCTGATGGATTTCCTCCTCCTCCTCTTCCTCCTCAGTGTCTTCGGGTGGCCTCGAGGCTGTTTCATCCACTGGCGCCGGAAACTGGAACTGTCAGGTGGAGCTGTCGCCGCACACCGCCGTCGAAGCTTTGCTGATTGTTGACAGAGTGCTCGTTCGTACTCCGACTCCGTTATGCGCCTCGAGAGGATTTCGAATGGTTATGTGAATGAGAAGAGTCGCAAGTTCGAGTTCTTCGCTGTAGCCATTCTTCAGATGAACGCTGCGATAACCCGACCGGATGGCCGTCACCTGTGGATTCGAAACCAGAACAAAAATTAAAAATGACAATCACATAAACAATCATGGTTTGGAATCAGCAAAGAGAGACGGAAGACTGACCGGGTATGTACACTGTCCGATGAAATTACTGTCGCCGAACATGTCTTCATCTTGAACGACAAGCCGAAGGAAAGCAAAATCAGGATTGTAGACATCGAAGTCGCAAATTTCATTCCAAAATGGATTAAAACCGTTGTCAGCTGAAAGCAAACCGAACCGTTAAAACCTTTTAGATGAATGTAGGGCAAAGAGGTGACGGAATACAATCAGACTTCCTTTTACGCGAATGTTGAGGGCCCCTTCCAAATCAAACTTTAAATTATAACCATAAGGATCCACTTTTCATACCCCACAGCGCGAAATCCTACCGCGTAAAACGAGATCTGATTAAATGAGGTTTACTAAAAAGTGTGCAATACTTTTGAAACGAGATCCACTAACGAGTGTGCAATATTTTTGAAATAAGATGTTCTTAAGAGTGTGCAACACTTTTGAAACGAGATCTACTCAAGAGTGTGTCAATATTTTTGAAATGAGAGTC